>OY720441.1:131099230-131178419 GCA_963082915.1 Dolichopus griseipennis
AAGCTCATATAAAAGAAGGAGTTGTATGGCAGCTACTCGAACCCTCTGCAGTAGACCAACCAAATTTTCAGTAACTTTGGCCATTATACTAAACTACTTTTGGCAAAATTTCAGACACGCAGCTTCCATAGGTATAGAGTAATGCTCATATAAAATTAGAAGTTGTATGGCAGGTACTCGAACCCGTGGACCAAAATGGCTGAATTTAAAACTCAATTCCGTTTTTTGCATAAAAACGAATTTGTGAAAATTTCATAATCCTAGCTCCTTTACTTTTTGAGTTATCGTGATGACGGACGGACGGACGGACGGACGGACATACATAGCTAAATCGATTTATTTTTCGATTCTGATCCGATCCATACACTTGAGTCTATATCTACCCCCCCTCCTTCTCTGCGTCACAAACGTAATGGCAAATTTATTATACCCTTGGACTATATAGTCATACGGGTATAACAACCAAAAGAAAGGCTTTTTTTGTTTTCATAGGACAATGATATTTTTTTTTTAGAAAATTGCGTTTTTTCAGGTGAAAACCCGTCTTTAATTTAACGTAAATTTGAATTTAACGGTCACGCTGTTAAAAGTTAAGGCTTATGACTCTAATATTATGCGCCGCCTTTCTGGTTAAAAGTAATTCATTTTCGGTTGTAACTCGCAGCTCAATCAAACTATTATATGCGCCGACTTATGTCTTTCTTTATACCCGTATGACTATATAGTCCAAGGGTATAATAAATTTGCCATTACGTTTGTGACGCAGAGAAGGAGGGGGGGTAGATATAGACTCAAGTGTATGGATCGGATCAGAATCGAAAAATAAATCGATTTTGCTATGTATGTCCGTCCGTCTGTCCGTCCGTCCGTCCGTCATCACGATAACTCAAAAAGTAAAGGAGCTAGGATTATGAAATTTTCACAAATTCGTTTTTATGCAAAAAACGGAATCGAGTTTGAATTTCAGCCATTTTGGTCAACGGGTTCGAGTACCTGCCATACAACTTCTAATTTTATATGAGCATTACTCTATACCTATGGAAGCTGCGTGTCTGAAATTTTGCCAAAAGTAGTTTAGTGTAATGGCCAAAGTTACTGCAAAATTTAGTTGGTCTACTGCTGAGGGTTCGAGTAGTTGCCATACAACTTATTCTTTTATATGAGGATTACACTACACCAAATGAAGCTGGGTGTCTAAAATTTTGCCAAAAATAGTTTAGTGTAATGGCCAAAGTTACTGCAAAATTTGGTTGGTCTACTGCAAAGGGTTCGAGTAGCTGCCATACAACTCCTTCTTTTATATGAGCATTACTCTACACCTAATAAAGCTGAATGATTGAAATTTTGGCAAAAGTAATTAACCGGATGATATAATGTATATGTTACGGTCATACGGGTATCCCAGAGTTGACTCAGTCTACTCTACTACACTCTTCCTCGTTTTTGTTTAGTTCAAATGTTCAATGAACAAGAAGATTTAAATTTTTTGTTTTGTTTGTGTTTTTTTTTTCTTTATCTTAATTTCTTAAAAAAAAATGAGTTCTGTTCGAAATGATAAAAATACATTTGGTTTATACAGTAGCTTTCATTTATAACGAACTCTGTTCAATTTTAATTATAATAAACGTAACACTTTTTGCCAATGAATTAAATTTTACCTAAAAATGTAAGTTGTTTATTACATTCATATTTCTTTTATTTAAACTTATTATATCTAATAATGTTGCTTGGTGATTATTTTAGTATTTTTATATATATTTTTGAATATAAAACAAGTAAAGAAACAGTCAGTCGGTGCAACCGACTTAGAAATACCCTACACCTATTTGGTTCAAATTTAAGGACATATCCATAAGTCATTTTAACACCATAGAAGCTGTTATTAATTTGATCGTAAGACATAGCTAACCAAATTAACTGTATAATACTAAAAACATTTTCTAATTACCCTATCTATTAAAAAATACTACAAATTCTTACTAATTTATCTATTTAAAAATATTAAAAAACAAACAAACTTGAAATAAATGAAAATATATTTATTCCAATTCAATTACAAAATGAAAAAATTCTAATTATTAAATTTTTTGATAAAAAGATAATCAAAGTATAATATATTTAATAATCAAAATTTTTAAAAATTGCAATTATTTTAAATGGTTAGTTTATATACCTAATAGAAAAAGCTTATAAACGCAAAATATGCAATAAATATATTTCTAAAATACAATTAAAAATTTACACCTTTTCATATAATTCATTTAAATATAAAAATAAATTTTACATAAATGCAGCAAGTACCTTTGAACATAGCTGAACCACTACAATTAAGTCTAGATTTCGGAGACACATAGGACATAGGAAATATATTCTTTGGCTTCGAAATTAAACTCGACCACAACCAATTCCCATGGTACTTTCATTACTAGTAACCTACTGTTAAATTTCATCAAAATACCGGCATTATTTTTTGAGTTATGGTGTTTGTAAGATATATGTTTGTTAGTCCTTGAACTTTTCAAGGGTTCCAGGACCCGAAATTATGGCACGATTTCGCCCATATGCAGTCCCGTCATACTTTCAATACTAGTTAACCCTTGTACACAATTGGAACGCTCTATCTTAATTTTAAGTTACTAGTTTTATTAATTTCGATGATAAGCTTTTACACATTGGGGGGTCTAAGATAGGTTCTGAACCACCACTCCAATTGATCCCAAATTAGGGGGGCACGCAAGAAATAGTAAAGAACACCCTTTTGGCAAATTGGAAGCTTCTACATTTGCTTCAAGTTAATATTTTTATTAATTTCGAAAATATGCTTTAAGGGCCTAAGAACTGAGTGGCTGGTCTCCGATCCACTACTCCAATGGGGCCCAAATTTCAAAGACACTTACGAAATAGGAAGGGACACCCTGATACCAAATTTGGAGGTTCTATCTTCATTGGTTTCGGAATTATGCTCGTTTGGCCTAAATTCGATCAAAAAGTTCTAAGTTCCGAACCCATTGTCCAATCCTCACCGTACGTAATCACCGCCGTAGTTTCGCTGCCAATAACCTACAGCACAAATTTCATGAAAATAGCCTCATTAGTTGTTGAGTTATCGTGATTTTTTATATATGTTCCTTAGCCCTGACATCGATTAAAAGGTCCGGAATCCGAACCGCTGGGCTGATTTCGCCCTTATATAGTCCGCGCTGTACTTATAGTACTAGTTAACCCTTGTACACTATTTGAACGGTCTATCCTAATTTTAAGTAACTATTTTTAGTAATTTCGATTATAAGCCTTTAAAACTTGGGAGGTCTGAGAGGGGTACAGAACCACCACTCCAATTGATCCCAAATTAGAGGAACACGCAAGAGATAGTAAAGAACACCCTTGTGGCAAATTGGAAGCTTCTACATTTTTTCAAGTTGTTATCTTTATTAATTTTAAAGATATGCTTTAAGGTCTTCGGAAATGTGTGGCTGGTCCCCGACCCACTACTCCAATGGGACCCAATTTCACAAGACACTTAGGAAATAGGAAGGGACACCCTGATACTAAATTTGGAGGTTCTATCTTCATTGGTTTCGGAATTATGCTCGTTTGGCCTAAATTCGATCAAAAAGTTCTAGGTTCCGAACCCATGGTCCAATCCCGACCTTACGCAATTCCCGAAGTAGTTTCATTACTAGTAACCTACAGCACAAATTTGATGAAGATAGCGTCATTAGTTGTTGAGTTATCGTGATTTTTTATATTTGTTCGTTAGCCCTGAAACCGATTAAAAGGTCCAGAATCCGAACCCATGGGCCGATTTCGCCCATATGCAATCCCCGCCGTACTTTCAGTAGTAGTAACCTACAGTTAAAATTTCATCAAGATAGCTCCATTATTTTTTGAGTTATCGTGCCTACGGACGGACGGACGGACATGGCTATATCGACTAAGGCGGTCACGCTGATCACAAATATATATACTTTTCCATATCTAGCTCGCTTCCTTTAGGTGGTTACAAACACCATACCAAAGTTAATATACCCCTTTACCTATTCTATAGGTGTAGGGTATAAAAAAATCATAATAACGCATCAGAAATACAAAAAAAATTTCATTAGAAGAAAAAGCAGTATATATAGGGGTGAGGCTGACACATCAAATAAAAAAAATTTACAGCACTCTTTTAAAAATACATTTGTTTATTACGACGAATATTTTCTGTCTCTTCATGGTCGTTATAAGCGAGCTTTACTATATGAATTTTTTGTTTGCTATAAAGAATTATTGCTACTTCGTATATTGTTGTTACTTTTTTTGTGAAGTTTTTTGTAATAATAAAATAACCCACTTTTGAAATATATTCTGTAGTTGCCATTATGTTTGAGAGCTGTATAACAAAAGTTGTTATAAAATATGTTTGTAAAAATTAAAACCCCTTCTTAAAAAAATAATTTGTAATTTAAATGATTTGTTCCTTAGGGCCTAACCAAAATCGACGCTTCTGGTGTATAATTAAAATAACAAAAAATTGTAAATTAGTAGTTAAGATATAACATGAGAATAACTTCGTGTGTCTCGAATTTTTAAAATTTAAACATTGACAAAGCATAGGTATAAAAATGTTATTGTTTCTTCTTATGTTGTTATTGTTCTAAAAATAAAATATTTTAAAATAATATTGTTTTTAAAAATACCTATATATTTTTTTAAAAAAACCTATATATTTTTTTAAAAAATACATTACATATATTCAAATAATTGATATACCTATAATATGTTCGCAGAAACAAAAAATTACATTTCTTAAGAAAAATTATGTGTTCTTTAGGGATCAACCAGAATAAATGCGTACGGCAACCAGAATAAATGCGACAGTTTCTGTCAAAAAATTTTGAAATAAGTAGGTATGTTATGTACTGTACTTCGGAATTTTAAATTTTAAAATTCGACAAAGCGAATTAAAATATTGTAATTGTTTTTTTTATGTCGCTAAGATTAAGTTTTCAAAATAAAATATTTTAAAATAATATTTTTTTTTTAAAAAAACACAGTAAAAATAATTGAAAATATCTATCTATATTATGTTCAAAAAAAAAAACTAAAAGATAATCTTCAACTTAAATAAAAGTTGACTTATAATTTTTGTCAAAAAATTTACAAATAAATAGGTACATGAATTTACATGAGACGAGAGCAACCAAAATACGCGTAACGCGATATATTGTAACTCGGAGTTTTAAAATTTACAAATTGACCTAATGTATAAAAATATTGTTTTTGGTTTTTCTTATATTTCTAAAATTATGTTTTAAAAAATATCTTATATTGAAAAAAATTCAAAATATTTGGTATACAGGTATAAAATATATGAAATTAAATAAATTTTGGTACTAAATTAAAACATTCAAATAAATATTTTTGTGTGTACGTGCGTATCGATTTACGGATATGTAGATAGAGATATTGACGTATAAAAATTGTACGTCGTATGTTTCAATTTAGGTTAATTTATAATAAAAAATTCCTTTTAGTTTTACTTGACATAACGCACGAATTTAATATAATGCCTGCGTTCCTTTTACCAAAAGTTGATGAAGAGTAGGTAGAAGTTGTTTGTAAATGGAAAGCTAATTTTTTTTTCAGGAGTATATAATTGTCAGATTAATTATCCTACATAATATGTGACATTTTAAAACTATCTGTCATTTGGGAAGTGAATAATATTTGATATATTTAGATAATGAAAAAAAGTGAAAAAATTAAGGTTTATTGCTGAAATATATAAAGACTATTTTTTAAAATGGAAGAGTTAAGTGCTTATTGGTAATTTTATAAAAAATATGATTTAACATAACCTATTCAAGAGAAAATACATCTATTATGAAAAATTTATTTAAAGATATCTGCCGAAAATTATTTAATTATCTACTTCTCTCATCTACTATTTTTGAAGAGCTGGTATGGTGTAGCTGGCAGTAGGTGAGAGTAAAAGAGAGTAGTTTACTCCTCATATAGCAACGTAAGTAATAAAGTTTGTTTGTTTAAAGAAACTTATGAGTCATGACTCATGACCATACCTAGAAAAAAATAAATAAATAAATAGACAAATAGGTTTAATATAAAGTAAACTAAAGAATTCAGAGTTCAAAATCTTTTTTTTTTTGTTTTAATTTTCCTCTTGAAATTGCAATATCTCAAAAATGGTAGCACCGATTCAGATGAAACAAGATGTTTATGAAAGACAATATCATACCCTACAATATTGTAAGATGTTGGTTCCAATTTATTGTCTTACAGGAAAAATATAACATTTTAATTAAAATGCTACAAAATCTTAGGAAAATTTTGTAATGCATTTCTCGACCACTAGATGGCTCCATCGCCATAAATAATGTATATATTCGGAAACTTTGAGATATTTAGTAGGGTTATAGGATGACGTCATATTGATAGCTCATAACCCCTTTCCGGAAGTTTATCCCCAGTATCGCCCTGTGCTCGAAATTCGAGCTTTTAAATTTACTAAAAAATTATGTTTTGTATAATTTATATTAGACTAATATTACACGAAACTTATTTTTTTCCCTATAAATAATAAAATTTATGGCAACAATGCGGTCAACAATTCTTGCGTTTAAAATTAGCTTAAAAAAAATTTATAATTTTTTCAATTATAAAAACGTTTTTAAGTATTTTTGAATTTTATTCCTCTAGCTTAATGCGCTATAAAGAGAGAATAATTTTGTACAGTTATTACACATACATATACTTATTTAGTGAGTCCTACATTAAGTCCTACATTTAGTCCTACATATAGAAAGCTGTACTTTTTTCTAAACATTTTAGTACGAATTGAACTATGTTGTATGTATTCTGTACCCTAATTAAAAAACTTATTCATAGAGCGTAACATGTGCAACAAAATTTAACATACCTATCATAATTCAGAAGTTTAGTACTTACATAGTATTATATTATATTGAAGCTGCCAGAAGTAGAAAATAATAGTTAAGTTGATAGAATTCGAGATTTTTTTTTAAAATCACAATTTTAAGATTTATAAAATATCTACAAAGATATTAAAAAAAAATAACTAATCAATTAAAAAATTGATAAATTTTTCCACCCCTTATTCCCTTTTTAAATTAAGTAGCTACATAGGCAAGTAGGCACTACATTTCAATAATAAAATCTGAAATTTTTACTACAGATGTATGTTTGCAAAAAATGACTCTGAATTCTTTAGTTTACTTTATATTATACCTATTTGTCTAGTTAATTTATTTATTTTTTTCTAGGTATGGTCATGAGTCATGACTCATAAGTTTCTTTAAACAAACAAACTTTATTACTTACGTTGCTATATGAGGAGTAAACTACTCTCTTTTACTCTCACCTACTGCCAGCTACACCATACCAGCTCTTCAAAAATAGTAGATGAGAGAAGTAGATAATTAAATAATTTTCGGCAGATAGCTTTAAATAAATTTTTCATAATAGATGAATTTTCTCTTGAATAGGTTATGTTAAATCATATTTTTTATAAAATTACCAATAAGCACTTAACTCTTCCATTTTAAAAAATAGTCTTTATATATTTCAGCAATAAACATTAATTTTTTCACTTTTTTTCATTATCTAAATATATCAAATATTATTCACTTCCCAAATGACAGATAGTTTTAAAATGTTAAATATTATGTAGGATAATTAATCTGACAATTATATACTCCTGAAAAAAAAAATTAACTTTCCATTTACAAACAACTTCTACATACTCTTCATCAACTTTTGGTAAAAGGAACGCAGGCATTATATTAAATTCGTGCGTTATGTCAAGTAAAACTAAAAGGAGTTTTTTATTATAAATTAACCTAAATTGAAACATACGACGTACAATTTTTATACGGCAGTACGTCAATATCTCTATCTACATATCCGTAAATCGATACGCACGTACACATAAAAATATTTATTTGAATGTTTTAATTTAGTACCAAAATTTATTTAATTTCATATATTTTATACCTGTATACCAAATATTTTGAATTTTTTTCAATATAAGATATTTTTTAAAACATAATTTTAGAAATATAAGAAAAACCAAAAACAATATTTTTATACATTAGGCCAATTTGTAAATTTTAAAACTCCGAGTTACAATACATCGCGTTACGCATATTTTGGATGCTTTCATCTGATGTAAATTCATGTACCTATTTATTTGTAAATTTTTAGACAAAAATTATAAGTCAACTTTTATTTAAGTTGAAGATTATCTTTTAGTTTTTTTTTTCAAACATAATATAGTTAGATATTTTCAATTATTTTTACTGTGTTTTTTTAAAAAAAAAATATTATTTTAAAATATTTTATTTTGAAAACTTAATCTTAGCGACATAAAAAAAACAATTACAACATTTTAATTCGCTTTGTCGAATTTTAAAATTTAAAATTCCGAAGTACAGTACATAACATACCTACTTATTTCAAAATTTTTTGACAAAAACTGCACGCCGTATGCATTTATTCTTGTTGATCCCTAAAGAACACATTTTTCTTAAGAAATGTAATTTTTTGTTTCTGCAAACATATTATAGGTATATCAATTATTTGAATATATGTAATGTATTTTTTAAAAAAATATATAGGTTTTTTTAAAAAAATATATAGGTATTTTTAAAAACAATATTATTTTAAAATATTTTATTTTTAGAACAATAACAACATAAGAAGAAACAATAACATTTTTATACCTATGCTTTGTCAATGTTTAAATTTTAAAAATTCGAGACACACGAAGTTATTCTCATGTAATATCTTTTCTACTAATTTACAATTTTTTGTTATTTTAATTATACACCATAAGCGTCGATTTTGGTTAGGCCCTAAGGGACAAATCGTTTAAATTACAAATTATTTTTTTAAGAAAGAGTTTTAATTTTTTACAAACATATTTTATAACAACTTTTGTTATACATCTCTGAAACGTAATGGCAACTACAGAATATATTTCAAAAGTGGGTTGTTTTATTATTACAAAAAACTTTACAAAAAAAGTAACAACAATATACGAAATAGCAATAATTCTTTATAGCAAACAAAAAATACATACAGTAAAGCTCGCTTATAACGACCAAACAAATGTAGTTTTAAAAGAGTGCTGTGAATTTTTTTTATTTCATGTGTCAGCCTCACCCCTATATATACTGGTTTTTCTTCTAATGAATTTTTTTTTGTATTTTTGATGCGTTATTATGATTTTTTTTTATATTCAAAAATATATATAAAAATACTAAAATAATCATCAAGCAACATTATTAGATATAATAAGCTTAAATAAAAGAAATATGAATGTAATAACCAACTTACATTTTTAGGTAAAATTTAATTCATTGGCAAAAAGTGTTACGTTTATTATAATTAAAATTGAACAGAATTCGTTATAAATGAAAACTACTGTATAAACCAAATGTATTTTTTTCATTTCGAACAGAACTCATTTTTTTTTTAAGAAATTAAGATAAAGAAAAAAAACAAAAACAAAACAAAAAATTTAAAAAAATTTAAATCTTCTTGTTCATTGAACATTTGAACTAAACAAAAAAAAGAAAGACATAAGTCGGCGCATATAATAGTTTAATTGAGCTGCGAGTTACAACCGAAAATGAATTACTTTTAACCAGAAAGGCGGCGCATAATTATAGAGTCATAAGCCTTAACTTTTAACAGCGTGACCGTTAAATTCAAATTTACGTTAAATTAAAGACGGGTTTTCACCTGAAAAAACGCAATATTCTAAAAAAAAAAAAATATCATTGTCCTATATAAAAACAAAAAAAACCTTTCTTTTGGTTTTTGTTTCATTAAAAATTGGTCTTATAGTTTACCCGGAAAAAGGATGTTTATATTTGTATGGGAAAAAATAAGCCGATTAAATATTATGATATGATCAATAGACGTATTGATAAAATCAAGTCTATGGAAATGTATATTTGTGCTTATTTACATATGTGTTTTTATTTTAATATGATTTTATGTAAAAAAAAGACACTGAAAGATTGTGCAGGTAATTTTTTCATAGTATTTTTTTCAATGGCAGATATTTTATATTTTAACCCTTGGTGGGTTGTTGTTTAATTGTGAAATTACCTATTAAATTGGGGTTAAAAAGTTAAAGCCAAAAAGTTATAAAAGAAAAATTCAAATATAAATTTGAGCGGAAAGTTTTCGTTTTATTTTCATAAATTTTAACTAATAAATTATTAATTTCCCAACAAATTTTTAGTAGATTAATTTTTCAATATTTTATTTTACTCTAATTTATCTTTTTATTTATTTAAAATTATTAAAAATTTATAATTTATCTTGTTTTTCCACACCCTTCACATATGTTATAGTTTGTACATAGATTCTTAGTTTTAAGAACCTACATAGTAGCTACATCATAATATTTAATTGGCTTATTTTTTCCCATAAAAATATAAACATCCCTTTTTAGGACAAACTGTTTGACCAATTTTAATGAAACAACAACCAAAAGAAAGTTTTTTTTTGTTTTCATAGGACAATGATATTTTTTTTTAGAATATTGCATTTTTTCAGGTGAAAACCCGTCTTTAACTTAACGTAAATTTGAATTTAACGGTCACGCTGTTAAAAGTTAAGGCTTATGACTCGAATATTATGCGCCGACTTTCGGGTTAAAAGTAATTCATTTTCGGTTGTAACTCGCAGCTCAATAAAACAATTATATGCGCCGACTTATGTCTTTCTTTTTTTTGTTTAGTTAAAATGTTCAATGAACAAGGAGATTGAAATTTTTTTAAATTTTTATTTTGTTTTTGTTTTTTCTTTATCTTAAAAAGTGAACGAAAAAAATGAGTTCTGTTCGAAATGAAAGCAATACATTTGGTTTATACAGTAGTTTTCATTTATAACGAACTGTTCAATTTTAATTATAATAAACGTAACACTTTTTGCCAATGAATTACATTTTACCTAAAACTGTAAGTTGTTTCTTACATTCATATTTCTTTTATTTAAACTTATTATATCTAATATTGTATCTAAATATATAAACTTATTATATCTAAAAAAATCATAATAACGCATCAAAAATCCAAAAAAAAATTCATTAGAAGAAAAAGCAGTATACATAGGGGTGAGGCTGACACATCCAATAAAAATCTAGCAAATGAGTTCAAAGTGCCCATTCTAGAATTAGCACATTCTACAATGTTCAATTCTTATACTAATTTTTCAAAATTAGCAGTATTCTTTTAAAACGACATTTGTTTATTACGATGAATATTTTCTGTCTCTTCATGGTCGTTATAAGCGAGCTTTAATGTATGTATTTTTTTTTTGCTATAAAGAATTATTGCTATTTCGTATATTGTTGTTACTTTTTTTGTGAAGTTTTTTGTAATAATAAAATAACCGATTTTTGAAATATATTCTGTAGTTGCCATTACGTTTGAGAGATGTATAACAAAAGTTCTTATAAAATATGTTTGTAAACAATTAAAAATCTTTCTTAAAAAAATAATTTATAATTTAAATGATTTCTTTCTTAGGGCCTAACCAAAATCAACGCTTATGGTGTCTAATTGCTAACAAAAAGTTGTAAATTAATAGTTAAGTACAGGATATTACATGAGAATAACTTACTGTACCTCGAATTTTTAAAATTGACAAAACATATAAAAATGTTATTGTTTTTTCTTAGGGTGCGTTTATGTTAGAGCTGCGGTAAGTGATAAGAGCGTCGATAAGAGCATAGCGTAGAAAACATAATTTAAATAGAGGTGTTTATGTTAGAGCATCGCTTTGATCATCGATGAACGATAAGAGCGTAGAAAACTCTTTATTCAGTTTTCTACGCTCTTATCGATGATCAAAATTTTTAAATAAATGTTTTGCTCTCGTTTTTGTTATTGTAATTTTTTAAATAAATGTTATTTTCATTAAATGTAATGTTATTGTTTGTTCATTATTTTTTTAATACAAACTCTCAAGCAGGTGCAATTATACATTTAATAATGTAATAGGTAAAATAAAAAAATTTTTTTTATTGTTAATTTTTTGTATAATTGTTTTTTTAATTTTTTATAATTATAAAATAACTTTTTAAAATATATAATTTAATTTTTTTTTCAATTAAATATTTTTTTATTATCACTTGCACCAGTTTTGAGAGTTTATTTCACTTCTTAAATTATTTTGTTTTTTTCGGGATTGTTTCATATTAAATAAGATCCCAAATAAAAGATCCAATAAATAAACAATTATAATTATGCTTTTAAAAACTTTTTATTTTAATTTTGTTTTTCTTTTTTTTTAAATTTTACCAGATTAATCTAAAACAACCATAAATAATATTATTTTTTTATTCTACAACGCTTATATCGAAGCTCCAATATAAACACTGCATAAGAGCATAGCTTTTTCTATGCTCTTATCGATGCTCTTATCGACGCTCTTATCACTTATCGCAGCTCCAACATAAACGCACCCTTATGTTGTTACTGTTCGAAACATATAATATTTTAAAATAATATTGTTTTTAAATATACCAATACATGTTTTTAAAAAATACATTACATATATGTATTCAAAATAATTGAAACTCCTATATATGTAGAAAAATTATGTGTTCTTTAGGGATCAACCAGAATAAATGCGTACGGCGTGCAGTTTCTGTCAAAAAATTTTGAAATAAGTAGGTATGTTATGTACTGTACTTCGGAATTTAAAATTTTAAAATTTGACAAAGCGTATAAAAATATTGTAATTGTTTTTTCTGATGTTGCTACGATTAAGTTTTCAAAATAAAATATTTTTAAATAATATTAAATAATTGAAAATACCTAGGATATGTTCGCAAAAAAAAACTAAAAAATAATCTTCAACTTAAATAAAAGTTGACGTTTAATTTCTGTCAAAAGATAGCTGGTCTTATAACCTTTATAAATTTTTAAAAAACAAATGCTTAGGGTTGCCATACGATACCAAAATTTACTATTATGCTAAACTGAATTTCTACAAAATTTTTGGCTAGACATATCTTCTAAACGGGCCAAGCTAGAGTCTTGAAATTTTGGGAATAGTTAGATCCTCAGAAATGAGTAGAAGTCGGTTAACAAATTTTTTTTGTCACGTCCCCTGTTTTTCAGCTATAAGGGCCCGAAAATTGAAATTTTGCAATTTTTAAACACCTGTATCTTGAATACCTGTTAAAATTTTTTTTTGTGATTTACAAAATTGAAAGCTCTTTAATTATATTTCAACATGTGTCAAAGGTTTTTCTTAATTTTGAAGGTTGACGAAGCTACAGTCTCCGCAAAATTGGTATAATAAGAGTTCTGTTAGTTTAATTTTCAATCTGAAAAAAGCAAAAGAGAGCTGCTTTCTTAGGCTTTCCAAAAATACATCACTAAAATGTACAGGGTTGCCATACGGTACTAAAATTTACCATTATGAAAAACTCAATTTTTGCAAAATTTTTGGCCCCATATATCTTCTAAACGGTTTAAGCTAGGGTCTTGAAATTTTAGGAAAATTTAGATTCTCAGAAATTAGTAGGAGTCGGTTAACAAAATTTTTTTATCAAGCCCCATTTTTTGGAGCTATAAGGGCTCGAAAATTGAAATTTTGCTATTTTTAAACACCTGTAACTTGAATACCTGTTTAAATATTTTTTAATATACAAAATTTAAAGGTCCAACATTGTATTTTAACATATGTTAAAAGATTTTCTTAAATTTAAAAGCGGTTCTTTAAATTGAAGAAAGTGTCTCTCAGTTTTAACCATTTTTGCTTAAATAGTAAAATTCTAAGTAAAATTCCAAATTTTGGTATAATTCATAATTTAATTCCCTGAACTTCGTGAGAATTAGATCCTTGAGAAATTGGGCAACCTTCGCCATATAGGGGGGTATTAAGACTTAAAAATACTAACGTAGTCACCAACGTATATATTTCCTAAATTAAACGTCAATATTTAAGCTTCAACATTATATTCCGATAAACTACTTAGTATGAAACACCATATTATTTTGAAAATGTGCTTTTTTAAAAACCCTTGGTTTTTTTCATCACTTGTTTGTATATGTACATACATTTGTAGTAAAAATTTCAGATTTTATTATTGAAATGTTGTGCTTATTTGCCTATGTAGCTACTAAATTTAAAAATGGAATAAGGGGAGGAAAAATTTATCAGTTTTTTAATTGATTAGTTATTTTTTTTTAATATTTTTGTAGATATGTTATAAATCTTAAAATTGTGATTTAAAAAAAAATCTCGAATTCTATCAACTTAACTATTATTTTCTACTTCTGGCAGCTTCAATATAATATAATACTATGTAAGTACTAAACTTCTGAATTATGATAGGTATGTTAAATTTTGTTGTACATATTATGCTCTATGATTAAGATTTTTAATTAGGATACAGAATACATACACCATAGTTCAAATCGTACTAAAATGTTTAGAAAAAAGTTCAGTGTGCTATATGTAGGACAGCATTACTCGACTTTTGGCTACTTGACTTCAGTAAATATGTATACATATGTATTTGTTTAGAAAAATCATCAAATTTTCAGAACATTATATATTAGAACACTATTTATATTTATAATATATATATACTACATATATTTATATTAAAAACGTTTTTATAATTGAAAAAATTATAAAATTTTTTTTTAAGCAAATTTCAAACGCAAGAATTGTTGACAACATTGTTCCCATACATTTTATTATGTATAGGAAAAAAAAAATTAGTTTCGTGTAATATTAGTCTAATAAATTACACAAAACGGATTTTTTATGTAAATTTAAAAGCACAAAAAGCTCGAATTTCGAGCAAAGGGCGATACTAGTATTTATAATTTTTTTAATTTTGTTTTTTAAAGGATTTTTTATGCCGTATTGAACGTTATTCATTTTATTTATTATATAACTTCAATTCGGCTTTTGCCAATTGAATTTTTAAATTGATTGTGTTTTTGTTTTGTAATCAAACCAAATTTTTCAGATATTATTTTACTTTTCCCATCTCACCTATTTAATTTTGTTTCTCAACAAGTATTAAATTTTATATACGATGTTTTTTCTTTTTTCCTGTTACTCCTCTAGGGAGCATAGGGCTCCCACTTGAAGTCTCCATTGGTCTCTGTTTAACGCTATCTCTTCCACTGTGTTCCAGGACAAATCGCATATGTATAATTTTTCTAGGACGGTACGCTTCCAGGCCATTCTAGGTCTACCTATTCTTCTCGTGGGTTCCAGCACAGCGCAACTCTAGTTATGGCACTTTCGTCTTTTCTCAAAGTGTGCCAAATCCATTTCCATCTTCTTCTGATAATTTGCTTTACAATGGGTTCTTCGTTTGACAGGACCCATAGATTTTTGTTGCTAATTCTATTCGGCCAGAGGAATCTGTATATGATTCTTAGGTTTTTATTTATGAAAACTTGTAATTTATTTTTGATGGAGTTTGTTAGCAACCATGACACGCTTCCATATGTTAGTGTGGATTTTACACAGGAGTTGAATATCCTTATTTTTGTTCTTCTCGAAATTTGGTTACTGAACCCTTCACTTGTATCTTCACTTGTTCCTCCTGTAGGAGTTATTATGCTACCAAGGTAGCAGAATTCGTCTACGATGTCTATGGGGTAGCCTTCTAGTGTTATGGGAGAGCTGTTTGGGCAGTGAACATACATTGCTTTGGTTTTACTTATGTTTATTTCAAGCCCTCTTTTCCGAGCTGCTTGTTGCAGAAGGTTCAGTTTTGACTGTGTTTCATTTTGGCTGTGTGATAAGAGGCAAATGAGAGCTATGTATGTCAAGGTCTGAGAGATTTCTGTCATCTGACCAGTTAATGCCATCCTATGTGTTACTTATTTTTTTCATTATATCATCTAAGACTATGTTGAATAATGGCAGAGATAGAGGGCACCCTTGTTTAACTCCCACATTCGTTGTGAATGGATCAATAATATTTCTACTGTGTGATACGGAGAGTTTCGCATTGTCAAAGAGGGCACGTATTATATTGATGATTTTCTCTGGAATATTTCTGCTCTCTAGGGCATTCCATATGACCTCTCTTTTTATTGAGGCGAATGCTTTCTTGAAGTCGACGAAGACCAGACAGAGCGGTGATCGCCATTCGTGTGACTGCTCCACTATTATCCTAAGTGTGTTGGCCCTTAGTGTGTTCTGCATTGCTTCTTGCAATCTATTTAAGAGAATGCTTTTGATGATTTTGTATATGGTGTTTAGCAGGGTAATGCCTCTCCAATTATTACAGTCAGCGAGATCCCCTTTCTTGGGAGCTTGATATTCCCTTTTTCTATGGTGATTTTATTGTTTCTGATTCCCGAGTTCTTGTTATGTGGGGGTAGATGAGTTCCACTGCCGATTGAGGATCAGATTTTAGTATCTCGCTTGGCAGACCATCGTCCCCTGCTGCTTTGTTTTTTTTCAGTCTTAGGATAGCGTCTTGGATCTCATGGATGGAGGGTGCTGAATCGGATAGTGTGGTGTTTTCTTCTTCACTGATGTTGCGTGTGGTGTATTCCCATTGCGGCCCGTGTGTCAATTGGATATTGCTTATCTCCTCAAAGTGCTCTTTCCATCGTTGAGTTTGCTCTTGAATGCTGGTTTTATGGGGTGGCTAATTCTGAGGGCTCGGTTTGTGAGGCTGTTGATGGTATTATGCACTGCTCTCAAGTCATTCTTGTTGGCTGCTGTTTCTGCTTCTCTTGCTATTTTCTCAATTTGCTTCCTCTTGTCAGCCCTAGCTATTTTCTTAATGAGGGTGTTCTGAAGCTGGTATTGCTGCCTGAGTGTGCTTGAGTTATCAGTATTCATTTGGATTTTCAGTTGCCGGCTCTGTTTGATCAGATTCCATGTTTGGTCGGAGATCCATGGTTTTCTATTAATCTGGTTTGTGCCTAGGATCTTTAGTGACTTCTGTCGTATGTCCTTGGCTTTTTCCTCCCATGACTGCTGCATGTTTTCTGATGCAGTTTGTTGCAATATCACTATGACATTCGATTTTATTGCTGGTTTTTTAAGCTGTGTCAAGTTCAGTTTGGCTTTGGGCCTTGATATGCTGATAACATTACGGCTCAGTTTTTTTAGTTGAAAGCTTAACAGTTGTTTAGCATACATACGAGTAGTTACATGAAACAAGAGAAAAACTTTATAAAATGTTTGGATGCAACACGAACGAAAATAAAATTTGTAAAAAATACGTGCATATGCATATTCATATTTTAACAAAAAGTTATATAATTTAATTAACACTAAATTAAATGTGGAATTAATTATTAAAGTGTTATACAAACAATAATTACTTAGTATACAACCCCATGCTAATTTGCCAAATTCAAATATAGTAAAACTAATTTAGCAATTAAGTTTCGTTGGTAGATGTCATTGCTAAATTAGTTAAAGTATTTCTATCTACAACAAAATCGAAAATGGTATTATAATATTAATATCAATAATATTAAATGAAAAGAGTATATAAAAGAGTTGTTCGATTATTGATAAATTAAGAAACTGATGTATTTTAACATAGTATTTGCATTGGTGTGCTTAATTTGACGTGCATCATAGTATAGCAGAGATTAATACGGAGTAAGATAATGTCGAAAAAAAACTTCTTGGTTTAGAGCTGAATCAATTCCTAGTTCCGAAATAAACACACATTGGCCTGTTTTTTTTTTAACATTAGATAATTTTTTCTAGACTCCGCTTTGAATTTAACCAGGTAAAGTGATTGATTAATAATGTTTGTATTTTTATTTTCCTTTGTATTATCTGTGCTATTATTTTTTTTACCCTACACCTATGGAATAGGTAAAAGGGTATATTAACTATGGTATGATGTTTGTAGCCACCTAAAGGAAACGAGCTAGATATGGAAGAGTATATATATTTGTGATCAGCGTGACCTCCTGAGTCGACATAGCCATATCCGTCCGTCCGTCCGTAGGCAGGATAACTAAAAAAATAATAGAGCTATCTTGATGAAATTTTAACTGTAGGTTACCAGTACTGAAAATACGGCGGGGATTGCATATATTCGAAATCGGCCCATGGGTTCGGATTCTGGACATTTTAGTCGGTCTAAGGGCTAACGACCATTTATAGAAAATCTATACAAATCAATTTTGGGACTCTTTGGAGTAGGGGGTCGGGGACCAGCCACACATTTCCGCAGACCTTAAAGCATATCTTTAAAATTAATAAAGATAGCAACTTGAAACAAATGTAGAATCGTCAAATTTGGCACAAGGGTACTCTCTACTATTTTTTGCGTGTCCCCCTAATTTGGAATCAATTGGGGTGGTGGTTCAATACCCGTCTTACACTTTCCAAGGTTTAAAAGCTTATAATCGAAATAAATAAAAATAGTTATTTAAAATTAAGATAGAACTTTCCAATTGTGTACAACGGTTAATAGTATTTAAAGTACGGCGCGGACTGCATATGGGCGAAATCGGACCATGGGTTCGATTTCTGAACTTTTTAATGGGTCTAAGGACTAACAAACATATACAAAACAACACCATAAACCTACAACTAATGACGCTATCTTCATGAAATTTGTGCTGCAGGTTACTGGTAACTAAACTAAGGCGGCGATTGCGTACGGTGAGGATTGGATAATGGGTTTGGAACTTAGAACATGTTAATCGAATGTAGGCCAAACAAGCATAATTCCGAAACCAATAAAGATAGAACCTCCAAATTTGGTACCAGGGTTCCTCTTTCTATTTCCTTAATCTCCTTGAAATTTTGGACCATTTGGAGAAATTATTAAAAACAGTAACTTGGAACGAATGTAGAAGCTTCAAATTTGGCACATGCGTGTTCTTTACTATTTCCTGCGAGTCCTCCTAATTTGAAGTGGTGGTTCAGTACGTCTCTTAGACCCCCAAGGTTTGAAAGCTTATCACCGAAATCAATAAAAATAGTAAATTAAAATAAAAACAGAAATTTCCAATTTTGTACAAAGGTTAACTAGTATTGAAGGAATTGACGAAATCGGAGCATGGTTTCGGGTTCTGGAACCTTTGAGGAGTTCATGGGCTAACGAACGTATATGTAAAAAGATCAAAACTCAAAAACTAATGACGCTTTTTTGATGAAATTTAAACACTTGGTTACAAGTAATAAAGTAACGCTGGGATAGGTTCTGGTCAAGATGTTTGAATGAGTTGGAAAATGAGTTCGAATTCGATTAATTTCGAAACAAAATAAGACAGAACGTTCAAATTTCGGGCGCAGGTTTTTCTTATTTGCTTTGTTTACGTGAAATTTTGGATGAATTGGAATAGCAGTTTTCGTACCACCCCCACTACTAGCAATATCTTAAAACATATATTCGAAATTAATAAACATAGTAACTTAAAATAAATATAGAACCCTTAAATTTAGTATAACGATGTTTTTTTTTATTTCCTTTTTGTCCTCGAATTTTAGACTTAATTGTATTAGTGGTTACTTAAGTTGTGTTCAAATATATTTCCTGCATGTATGTCAAATTTTTTTTTGGATATTTATTATATCATATATATTATTGAATTATTACCATAGATAATATATAATTAAGTACATAATGTCTTAAACGATACTTAAGTTATGTTCAAAAGCACTTGCATATATTTAAATGAATTATATGAAAAGTTCTAAATTTGTCATTGTATTTAAGAAATATATTTAATACATATTTTTTAATGCATTTGAATAGTGTTTGACGTTTCTTTTAGGTTTGAATATTTCTAATTAAAACATTGTCTGAGTAGTATAATTTACCAGACATTTTTTCTATATAATATTAATATGATATATTTTCTGTTATAAGTTTATTATTAATTATAAATAATTAAATTTAATGAAAACAAAGTTTGGTTTTTTTTTTTAAATTTTTAGTATGTTTTTAGTTACAGCCAATGTTACGTTTTCGTAACAATCTCTATCTACCAACGCATATGTCCGATTTTCAAAATTGTACTCAAGTTTTCTAAATTTCCTATTAATTGATCAATCTTAATAAAAAAAAATTTAAGTTGAGCAGATTTCTGGGTTTGGCCAAAAATGAGTTAGACAATTAATAAAAAATTCGGAAGGAGTATCAATATAATATCATACAAATAGAAGAGTAACAGATGGGACTATAAATGAAACCAAGTATGTTTACGAACAATTAAAATTTGACATAAAAGCTCCAATGAAAGATATTTTAAATAGTTATACAAATGTATATCGTAGACAATTCCACAAAGAGAAAAAAATATGGAACAAATACAAAAAAAAAAATGTAATAATGTAGAATCAGCATTATCCATGCTAAAATAATAGTTTGTAACCGATTTGAATAAAAACTGTAGGTAATCCACTTACAGACAGATACCTGAAAGAACAAGAAGCAAAAATTTAAAGATTAATAAAATTTTCAACAAAAACATTAAATAATAAAAAAGTGTTTGTTTTACAAATGTAAAGGCGGCCGAGAAGATAATTCAGGCATTAAAATTTTAGTTTTGTTTTAAAGTAATTTCAGGCACTTATATTAGTATTAGAAAAGGTTTAGTTTAAATTAGGTTGGGTTAGTTTAGCGATAAGATTATAAATAAAAGTGAATTTGAAAATTTGTGTTTGTCAATTTTTTCGAATATATCAATAATAAGAAAAGAGTTTTTTACAAAAATAAAATAAGAGAGTAGATATGATGAGAATAAGATATAAAAAGTAAATATACAAGTTATAAAAAATTAAAAAAATTATTAGAGAATAACCATTTAAAAAAACGGACGTGTCCTCCCCAAACCATGAAAATCAAGTTTTTGAAACCCTGCTTTTGTACTCAACCTTAAAAAACCGTTCTAATTTCTCATTATAACTAACTAATCACCAAAGCGAGATTTTTAAAAATATCACAAAAATCAAAGGCACGAGATTTTAATACACGAGATTTTGAGAAGATTTAGAAATGCGTTGTTATACCCGTATGACTATAAGTCAAAGTTTGAACTAAATTCGGCATTCAGTTTGTGACAAAAGTAATTTACCGGATGATATCATGTTTCTATAATGGTTATAAGGGTATTCCAGAATTGACACAGGGAATCACGCCATTATCTGAAAAAAAAAATCTCAGATTATAAAAAATCAGGAAAGCTAAAATCACGAAAAAAATTATTTTGAGAAAAAAAATCACAAATTTCCAATCTCGAATTCGAAAAATATCCAAACAAAAAAAAAATCCATAAAAAATTAGAGTAACCTACAAAAGTAATAATTTATAGAAATAACCGCCGACATATATCTTTTTTTTTTTTTTTAGTTTAAATGAGATTAAAAAAAATAATGAAGGCAATACATTTTGTTTATACAATAGTTTTCATTTATAACGAACTCGGTTTAACCAATATTATTTTTACAACGACAGAATAATAAAAAACAAAAAACTGTTTATATATAATTTCTTTATATTTACTGCCGTTTATTATAATTCCGGATTTTTTTTGCTATTTATTAGATCAACGTAAAATAAAAATATGCTTAATTTTATGAACCTATCAATTTTAATTATAATTAACGTTACACTTTTTCCAAAAAATTCAATTTTACCTAAAAATGTAAGTTGTTTATTACAGACATATTTCTTTTATATAAACTTATTATATCTAATAATGTTGCTTGGTGATTAATTTAGTATTTTTTATTTAGTTTTAAATATAAAGAAAAAATCATAAAAATCAACGCATAAAAAATACAAAAAAAAATTTTATTAGAAGAAAAAGCATTATACATAGGCTTGGGGCTGACACATCAAATAAAATTCTAGCAAATTAGTTCGAAGTGTCTATTCTAGAATTAGCACATTCTACAATGTTGAAGCTTTATACATTTTTTCAAAATTCACAACATTCTTTTAAAACTAAATTTGTTTATTACGATAAATATTTTTCGTCCCTTCATGGTCGTTATAAGTGAAAAGTACTGTATTTTGCTTTTGATTTGCTAAAAAAATATATTTTGTAACATCGAAAATTGTTGTTGTTTTTTGTAAAGTTTTTTAAAAATAAAACAACTTTTAGTTCCCATTACGTTTGAGTTTGTTAATTTAAAATAATTAAAAAAATGTTAAAACAATGATAAAAAAGGTTTTCTAAAAATAAAAATAAAAAATTATCTTTTTTAAAAAAATAATTTGTAATTTAAATGATTCGTTACTTAGAGTTTATGTAATAATATAAGATATTTAGAAGACACTACGTAAGCACTTCCTGTTATTATCAAAACAAGTGCAAATTCTTCAAATTCTATTCCCACAAAAATAACAGACACCAAATTTGCCTGTTATTCCTAAAAAATAAATTTATTAATCAAATATTGTTCCTCGAATTGCTCGAATTACACCAAAATTCAATTTCGATCGAATCTGCGATATAATATACGATAGTGGACAACGAAGGATATTAAATTATCCACATAAACTAGCTTCGTACATAACAAAATTAAAATCATAAATACGATAGTAGAAAACAAAGGAATACACATTATTCGCAGAAACAAGCTTCGTACTTAAAATATAATAAAATTTTATGAGCAAATACAAGAAGAACCGGAATCTCGAAAATTAAAACGATATTCAAGAACAACTAAAAGAACGTATCATCGAACAACAACAACAAATTCAAGCGATTATGGAAACTGTAAAAAACTTACAAGCACAAATACAAGCACCAGTACCAGCACCAATACCAGCATTAGCAAACGCAATATCAAAGGAAACAGTATATAGAAACATCAAGTTCATATCAACTTTTACTGGTAAAGGAAACATAAGTGTAAACTCCTTTATTAGTAATGTAGCATATCAGGTATAAACAACAAATAATGCAGATACTAAACAAGCGATGGTTCGAGCAATATTCTACGAGAAAATACAAGGCGAGGCGAAAAGCTGTGTTATTAATGTACCGGATCCATCCGATTGGGAAGCAATTCAAATATTAAAACTAAGATACAGACCAGAAGTAGAGCCGTCCGAAATCTAAAGGATGATCTCCAACTTGAAAGTTAACCCGCTAAGTGAATTAGCTACCGTTATCCAAGATATTAAATTTAAGGCAGATGAAATTCAGGTTTATTATAGAGTTGAAAATCACATAGATTTAAGCACTGTAGATAGTCTCTTAATTAATACAGTCAAAGAGATGACACAAGGAATTTTGTTAGATAAAATTTATTATGAAAAAGAGTTAGGTAATATTGTTGCTACCATGAGAGAAAGAAGATTTGAAGATTCATGTATTAGAAAGGAATTAAATAAAAATATAACTAATCAAAGAAATTTTAATGTTAACCGAAATAAAAATGTAAAGTACAGTAATAATGATCTTTCTAACCAAAAGTTTCAAAATAGATCAAGTTACAAAGCCCAGTTGATCCAAATGCGATGGAAGTAGAGAATATTCAAATTAAAGAACATAAAATGAATAGAAATGAAAATAATAATATAGATTTTTTTATAAACCAGCCTGGGAACTCCCTATTATTAAAATAACAAAAGAAAACAGAATATTTTTAGAATTAATCGACACAGGATCTAGGTTTAGCATTATTGACGATAGAACAAAAGGGTTTAATAAATGTAAAATTCAACCATTGGTTTATTCAACAAGCGGAGAAGATAGTATTAATTTCGCAATCCATTATTAAGGTGGATAGTAAAAAAATTACCAAATAGAAAGTACCAAATGCTAATAGGTTCTGACTTATTAAATAGTTTAGAAAGTACAATAGATTTTGAAAAAGGAACGAACAAGATAAATTTAATCAAATATGTATGTTAGAAAAGATAGACCCAAAACTAAATTTATTAAAATTAGAACATCTAAATTCAGAACAACGTTTAAAAATTGAAAAACTAGTTAAAAGATTTTCAAAGTTGTTTTTCAAAAACGGTGACATACTGACACAACCTATAGAAATTTAACATGAAATAGTAATAAAAACTGACCAATCCATAAACTCAAAACTATATAGATATCCACCAAAGCTCGAAAAAGAGGTGAGAAAACTAATAGAATAGATGGCAATCCAAGGGATTATTAGAAAAAGTAATTTTTGATATTCCAGTCATTTAATAGTAGTACCGAAAAAATCTGACAACTCAGGACAACAGAAATTAAGGATCGTGATAAGATATAGAACCCTAAACGAAGTAACACTGTATAATAAATTTCCGTTACCGAACATTGACTCAATATTGGATAAATTATGTAAAGCACAGTACTTTACAACGTTAGATTTGGCGAAGGGTTATCACCAAATATCTATAAACATTACATGGGCTATATGATTTTAACAGAATGCCTTTTGGACTTAAGAATGCTCCGGCGACATTCCAACGACTCATGAACGACATTTAAAAATATTTTGGGTAGAAAAATAATACTAATAAAATATAATATAAAGCTGAATACGATTTCAATAATTTAAATGATATTTTAAGAAGATATATTAAACAAGTGATGAAAAAAACCAAGGGTTTTTAAAAAAGCACATTTTCAAAATAATATAGTGTTTCATACTGATTATTTTTTCGGAGTATAATGTTGAAGCTTCAATGTTAACGTTTTATTAAGGAAATATATACGTTGGTGACTAAGTTACTACTTACTTATAAAAACCGTATTTTTTTTATTTTTTAAATCCTAATAGCCCCTCTATGGGGAAGTTTGCCCAATTTTTCAAGGATCTAATCCTCACTACTCCCCTTCCCACAATTTTTTTAGGTTCAAGAAATTAAATTGGGAATTCTACCAAAATTTGGAATTTTATTTTGAATTTTACTATATAAGCAAAAATGGTTAAAACTGACAGACACTTTCTTCAATTTAAAGAACCACTTTTGAATTTAAGAAAATCTTTTAACATATGTTAAAGTATAATGTAGGACCTTAAAATTTTGTATATCAACAAAAAAAAATTTGAACGGGTATTCAAGTTACAGGTGTTTAAATATAGCAAAATTTCAATTTTCGAGCTCTTATAGCTGCTAAACAGGGGACGTGACAAAAAAATTTTGTTAACTGACTCCTACTAATTTTTGAAGTTCTAACTTCTCCCAAAATTCCAAGACCCTAGCTGGAACTGTTTAGGAGATATGTGGGGCCAAAAATTTTGCAAAAATTGAGTTTTGCATAATGATAAATTTTAGTACCGTATGGCAACCCTGTACATTTAAGTGATATATTTTTGTAAAGCCTAAAAATGCAACTCTCTTCTACCGTTTTTAGATTGAAAATATAGCTAACAGAACTCTTATTATATCAATTTAAATATAGGGCTTTTTTGAAATTTGCGGGGGCTGCAGCTTCGTCACCCTTTAAAATTAAGAAAAACCTTTGACACATGTTGAAATATATTTAAAGAGCTTTCAATTTTGCAAATCACAAAAAAAAAATTTGAACAAGTATTCAAGTTACAGGTGTTTAAAAATAGCAAAATTTAAATTTTCGGGCCCATATAGCTGCAAAACAGGGGACGTGACAAAAAAAATTTGTGAACCGACTTTTATTTATTTCTAAGGATCTAACTACTCCCAAAATTTCAAGACCCTAGCTTGACCCGTATAGAAGATATGTGTAGCCAAAAATTTTGCAAAAATTGAGTTTTGCATAATGGTAAATTTTAGAATCGTATGGCAACCCTGTCAACATGTCTTTTAAAAATTTATAAAGTTTATAAAACCAGCTATCTTTTGCCGTTTTTAGATTGAAAATACACCTAACAGAACTCTTGTTATAACAATTTGAATATAGGGCTTTTCCCAACTTTGGAGGGCTGCAGCTCCGTAACGGGTGGGGCTACAGAAAAAAATTCTTCTACGAAATAATTTTTTTTGTAATACCTACTCGTGGTTAAAATTTCTTTTCTCTATTTCAAACTATGTAAAAGTTTTTGTAAACATACGGACAGACAGACAGACAGACAGACAGACAGACAGACGGACGGACGGACGGACAGAGTGAAACTATATAGGCACATTTTTACAAAATTTTTTGAAAATGTGCTAAAAAGGTATAACTGGCATATATTCAGAACTACCAGACCATAAATGTAATATTGTAGAAAATAAACTTATTGAACTATTTTCAATTGATGGAAATATAAAATTTATTAAATGTTTGCTTAGGGCACAAGAAATGAAAACTGAAGTAGAAACAGTGAAACAAATTTTATTCCATCATGTTAAAGAAAGCTCTCATTCGGGTGTACAAGAAACATATAGTCAGTTAAAAAATATAATATGCTACCCAAAATTGCTAGAAATAATTCAAATAGTTATAAATCAATGCGATATCTGTCAGGTGGTTAAATACGACAGAAACCTATTAAACCTAAATATAATCTCACAGAACACCCAGTGATATAAATCAAATTATTCACATAGATACTTACGTCATAATGAAATGTGCATTCTTAACAGTAATCGACAAATTTTCGAAATTCGGTTCTGCATACTATTTATTCTACAGAAACCAACCAATTAACTAGTATCGAACCCTAAGAGGTAAACCTAAGAAAATTATAGTAGAATTCATTCAAAGCCATACAAATAAAAAATTTTTTCCAAGGTCAAAATGTGGCATTAGGTCTGACGCAAAAACCATACAGGAAATGGTCTTATCGAATGTTTTCATAACTTCCTAGCGGAAAAACTTAGAATTTTAAAACAGACCGAAAATAACTTATCGTGTAAACAAATAATTCAAAGAGCTGTTAGATCCTACAACGAACGATTCCATTCAAGCATAAAAGACACACCATTAAACGTAGAAAGTAAAGTTTCAGATTATAAAAAAATAAGAAATAACATAAATAAGGTTAAGGTAGATAAAATAGACAAACTTAATAAAAATAGAGAAAGTAGCGAAACTAAAACGACAGGTTTTGTAAAAAATTATAAAGCAATTAGACATAAGGACCAATCGAAATACATTTCACGAATATTAAGAGACCATTAAAATTTCCAGACACAATACTGACAATAATAATTCAGACCTGGAACGGTAATTTATTAGAAAAAAGCAGTATACACTCAAAAACGGGATTTGTAAAAATTCATTTAGATAAAGAAGATGTAGTTACCCAGACAGATATTGTCATACATATTATTCACCCAATCGAAATTTTGGAACTACTTAACAACATTTCAAATAAAACCAACATACTTGAATCCCAGCAAAGGGAAGTACTACAAACTGAAATAGCAGAAATTACAAATAAACTAAAAACTATTATACCTATGAGAAGATAAAAACGTGGTTTGGTAAATGACACCGGTATTATGGCTAATTGGTTATTTGGGACAATGGACGAACATGACCGACAAAACATCGAAAAACACTTACAAATAAATGATCAAAACAACCATTTATTAATCACAAATCATAATGATCAAATTAAAATTAATTATCAGTTTCATAGAACAATAAATCAAATTAAAATAATTATAGAAAATGATAGAAAAATAGTTTCAAATCAAATAAATATGTTAAAAGATTAGTCAACAAAATTTATACAAGACTTACTTTTCAAAATTCAATTTATTAAAGAAACAGGGGATGAAAACCACCAAGGGTTTTTAAAAAAGCACATTTTCAAAATAATATAGTGTTTCATACTGAGTATTTTATCGGAATATAATGTTGAAGCTTCAATGTTAACGTTTAATTTAGGAAATATATACGTTGGTGACTAAGTTATTACTTACTTAAAAAAACAGTAAAAATTTTAATTTTTAAGTCTAAGTCTTAATTTAACTAAGATTGCTCGAATTACACCAAACTTAAATATAATTAAGTTAAGTATTGCTGAGATTATTGAGATTTTTAAATAATATAAAAAGTAATACAAATCAGAAGAAATTTAATCATTGTTTAGACCTGAAAGTGGTCATAAGTAAATCATTTTTAAATTTAAAACTAATTAAAAGTTTTATAATTTAAGATAACCGTAAAATAAACTACTACTTCTTCTGCTATGACGCTACAGTCCGTTGGCGAACCTTGGCCTCCTGAATCATCCTCTTCCAGTTCACGCGATCTTGGGCAGCAGTTATCCAATTTTGCTCTTGCAGCATTGAAACAGCGTCCCGTTCAATACTTTTTTTGGAATGCGGGAATCTGGCATACGTTGTATGTGACCGGCCCACCTAAGGCGTTGTAGCTTGATGTATGTCACAACATCGCTGTCGGTGTATACAATGTATAGCTCTGCGTTGCGTCGCATTCTAAATTGGCCCGATAATTTTACGAACGATTTTTCTTTCGAAACGGGAAAGTAGGTTTGCCGTCGCTTGGGTGATCGTCCACGTTTCACTGCTGTAGCATAACAGCGGTCTGATAAGAGATTTGTACAGCTCAAGTTTACATTTTCTGCTGACTTCTCGAGATCTCATTATCTTCGTATGCGTTGTTTGCCTTGCCTATCCTTCAGGTTACCTCTGATGTTTCATCGTTTCCACTTGTTATTTCGGCCCCTAGATAGACAAAACTTTTTACTACTTCCATGTTGTCATCACCAAAAGTAATGTTTTGTTTCTCTCTCTGGTTACGTCTGGATACTACTAACATTTTCGTTTTATCGATGTTTATCCTCAGACCCAGTTCTATAGCTGTTTTCTCTAACTGGATATAGCATTATCTGACACCTGCCTCTGATCTTCCTAGTAGATTTAAGTCGTCTGCGTATGCTGCTATCTGGGTGGTTTTGAATAGCAACGTGGCATTCGGGTCAGATGGGATTTTCCTGACTATATGCTCCAGGGCAAGATTGAAAAGCATAGGCGCGAGTCCATCCCCCTGTTTCAGTCCCTGTTTGATGTTGAAGGGTTCTGTGAGGTCCCCTTGGATTTTTACCCTCGCGCTTGTGTTTTGTATAGTAGCTTTAATCAATCTTACTAGCTTTGCTGGTACGCCTATGTTGCTTAAAACTACATATAATTTTTCCCTTTGGATATAGTCATAGGCGGTCTTGAAATCTACGAAGATTTGATGTACATCGACATTTCTTTCCCAACACTTCTCCAATACCTGCTTCAGCACAAATAGCTGGTCCGTTGTAGACCGTCCTGGCCTGAAACCGGACTGGTATTCGTCTATGATGTTTTCGGCAATTATTTCTAAGAGGGCTTTCAAGATGTTATTGAAAACTTTGTAGGAAGTGCTAAGTAGCGATATCCCTCTGTAATTTTTACAGTTGAACTTGTCTCCTATTTTGTAGATTGGACATATAATACTTAGTTGCCAGTCAGCGGGTATTTTTTTTTCTTGCCACACCTTTAGTGTTATATTATGAGGGATTTTTTGTACCGTTTCTCCTCCATCACGCAGAAGTTCAGCCGGAATGTTATCTGCACCAGGAGCCTTGTTATTTTTCAATAGCTCTATGGCATTGACCACCTCTGTTAATGTAGGTTGTCCCGTGATTTCATTTTGGGTTTTCCTTTCCACTGTGATCTGTTCTTGTTCATTTACTTCATCGTTTGGTGCATTTAGTAAGTTTGCAAAATATTCTTTCCATCTGTTCTTAATGTCATCCTCAGATGATAAAAGGTTATCTTCTGCATCTCTAGATAAGTTTGACTGGGCTTTGTAACCATCTCTGATGATGCGGATGTCTTTATGCTGCTCTGATACTATCGCGATTTTGCAAATTATCTTGGACCTTTGTTAGCGCATCGTTCTGCCATTTCCTTTTTTTCTTTCTGCAGATTTTGTCGGTCTCTCTTCTAAGTTGCTCGAAATGTTGCTTGGCACGTGTTGGTCTACTTAATTTTTCTTTGTGTGCTTCATTTCTTGCGGCTACCGCATCTCTGCATTCTCTGTCATACCATTCGTTTCGAACTTTTATTGGCTGGAAACCAATAGTTTCTTCAGAAGCTCGATGCAGTGCCGTTTTTAAACTATCCCAAATTTCATTTAGCTCCATGTGTTGCAACTCCTCTAGATTTAAGTTTGTCTCGATCGACATTTTGTACTAGTTTTTCAAAGATGTTACATTGAGTTTGCTTAGGTCCAGCTTCGTTGCATTGAGTTTCCTCATTCCTCGTTTGGCTATGATTCTGCTCCTATATCTGACTTTCACAACATTATGATCCGATTCACAGCAGGCTCCTCTATAGGCTCTTACATCCATGATGTGGGATGCCCCTCTCTTGATCTAACAAGTGATAAATTTGGTTGAAGGTTTTTCCGTTGGGAGATACCTATTTGATCTTATGAATGTTCTTGTGGGGGAAGAATGTGCATGATATAACCATTCTTTTGCTACTCGCGAAATCGATTAATCTTTGTCCGTTATCGTTGGTGGAATTATGTAGGCTGTGTTCTCCAATCGTGTCTTTGTATACTTCCTCTTTTCCAATTTTTGCATTCATGTCCCCGAGCAGAATTTTAATGTCATTCGAAGGTATTTGATCGCAGACATCCTCCAGTTTACTATAGAAATCCTCTTTGACCTGTTCCGCCCTATCCTCGGTGCCATTTTGTTTCTTGAATTGCTGCTATTTTATATTTTATTAGTTCAGGTAGCAGGGATTTTAACGCTCCTTCTTTGTTCAGTGTTCTCACATTCCATGTTGCAAAATCAATATCCATTTTCGGTTGCTTGGGTCGGTTCCATGTTTCCTTTTGTACCCGAGGCTTTGATTTAGATTTCGTAACAATATTTTTTTTTGGATAGGGCTATTAACACTATGCCAAACCCCAATCTTTGGAGGGCCGTTGGGTGTGAAGAGTTGCTTCAGAATTTGCCATATAATGCGTTGAAGTTCTCATAACTATGTTACGAGTTCAACTGCATTATATAGCATTTTCCTACTTCCTGAGACGCCGATGTATGTGGCCATTCAGGTTGCAACTATTCTTCTCTTCTCTTTTCTCAACCGGACTTAGGATCGGCTACGGCGGAGTTAAACATTTGTTCTTTCGTAAAATAAACATTTGTTCAAAATAAAATTAAAAATAAAGTTATTTTTTTTAAAAATAACCAAAAGTAGATATTTAAGTCGCGTAAGTTACATATTTGTCAATCTCTATTCCCACGAAGATAACAGACAGTACGTAAGCAATTCCTGTTATTTCGAAATCAATTAAAACAAGTAAAGCAACAGTCAGTCGTTGCAACCGACTTAGAAATACCCTACACCTATTTGGTTCAAATTTAAGGACATATCCATAAGTCATTTTAACACCATAGAAGCTGTTATTAATTTGATCGTAAGACATAGCTAACCAAATTAACTGTATAATACTAAAAACATTTTCTAATTACCCTATCTATTAAAAAATACTACAAATTCTTACTAATTTATCTATTTAAAAATATTAAAAAACAAACAAACTTGAAATAAATGAAAATATATTTATTCCAATTCAATTACAAAATGAAAAAATTCTAATTATTAAATTTTGTGATAAAAAGATAATCAAAGCATTATATATTTAATAATCCAAATTTTTAAAAATTGCAATTATTTTAAATGGTTAGTTTATATACCTAATAGAAAAACTTATAAACGCAAAATATGCAATAAATGTATTTCTAAAATACAATTAAAAATTTACACCTTTTCATATAATTCATTTAAATATAAAAATAAATTTTACATAAATGCAGCAAGTACCTTTGAACATAGCTGAACCACTACAATTAAGTCTAGATTTCGGAGACACATAGGACATAGGAAATATATTCTTTGGCTTCGAAATTAAACTCGACCACAACCAATTCCCATGGTACTTTCATTACTAGTAACCTACTGTTAAATTTCATCTAAATACCGGCATTATTTTTTGAGTTATGGTGTTTTTAAGATATATGTTTGTTAGTCCTTGAACTTTTCAAGGGTTCCAGGACCCGAAATTATGGTACGATTTTGCCCATATGCAGTCCCGTCATACTTTCAATACTAGTTAAACCTTGTACACAATTGGAACGCTCTATCTTAATTTTAAGTTACTAGTTTTATTAATTTCGATGATAAGCTTTTACACATTGGGGGGTCTAAGAGAGGTTCTGAACCACCACTCCAATTGATCCCAAATTAGGGGGGCACGCAAGAAATAGTAAAGAACACCCTTGTGGCAAATTGGAAGCTTCTACATTTGTTTCAAGTAACTATCTTTATTAATTTCGAAAATATGCTTTAAGGGCCTAAGAACTGAGTGGCTGGTCCCCGATCCACTACTCCAATGGGGCCCAAATTTCAAAGACACTTACGAAATAGGAAGGGACACCCTGATACCAAATTTGGAGGTTCTATCTTCATTGGTTTCGGAATTATGCTCGTTTGGCCTAAATTCGATCAAAAAGTTCTAAGTTCCGAACCCATTGTCCAATCCTCACTGTACGTAATCACCGCCGTAGTTTCGCTGCCAATAACCTACAGCACTAACTTCATGAAGATAGCCTCATTAGTTGTTGAGTTATCGTGATTTTTTATATATGTTCCTTAGCCCTGACATCGATTGAAAGGTCCGGAATCCGAACCGTTGGGCTGATTTCGCCCTTATATAGTCCGCGCTACACTTATAGTACTAGTTAACCCTTGTACACAATTTGAAAGGTCTATCCTAATTTTAAGTAACTATTTTTAGTAATTTCGATTATAAGCCTTTAAAACTTGGGAGGTCTGAGAGGGGTACAGAACAACCACTCCAATTGATCCCAAATTAGGGGAACACGCAAGAGATAGTAAAGAACACCCTTGTGGCAAATTGGAAGCTTCTACATTTTTTCAAGTTGTTATCTTTATTAATTTTAAAGAAATGCTTTAAGGTCTTCGGAAATGTGTGGCTGGTCCCCGACCCACTACTCCAATGGGACCCAAATTCACAAGACACTTAGGAAATAGGAAGGGACACCCTGATACTAAATTTGGAGGTTCTATCTTCATTGGTTTCGGAATTATGCTCGTTTGGCCTAAATTCGATCAAAAAGTTCTAGGTTCCGAACCCATGGTCCAATCCCGACCTTACGCAATTCCCGAAGTATTTTCACTACTAGTAACCTACAGCACAAATTTGATGAAGATAGCGTCCTTAGTTGTTGAGTTATCGTGATTTTTTATATTTGTTCGTTAGCCCTGAAACCGATTAAAAGGTCCAGAATCCGAACCCATGGGCCGATTTCGCCCATATGCAATCCCCGCCGTACTTTCAGTCCTAGTAACCTACAGTTAAAATTTCATCAAGATAGCTCCATTATTTTTTGAGTTATCGTGCCTACGGACGGACGGACGGACGGACATGGCTATATCGACTGAGGCGGTCACGCTGATCACAAATATATATACTTTTCCATATCTAGCTCGCTTCCTTTAGGTGGTTACAAACACCATACCAAAGTTAATATACCCTTTTACCTATTCTATAGGTGTAGGGTATAAAAATCACAAAAGAAAAAACAAAATTTTCATTCATTGTCCCATAACTTTGGCTTAAAAAAAAAAAAAAAAAAAAAAAAAATGGCCCACCCAAAAATTCCGATGGTCCGAGTGATGTCCAACTTTGCCAACTAACTTGCCCTATTACTTTACCTGCCCAATTTTAATTTTAACCTTATAGCTTCATTAGATTCACAGTTATTGAATCGAAAACTTTGTATGGCAGCCCCCCAAAATGGGGCCGAAACATTTTGGAACATCATATAAGTGCTCGATTCATTATATAAATAACTGTGTGTAATTTTTATCGTCGTAGTATAATTAGTTTTGTAGAAATTCATATTGGTGCAAAGAAGTTGTATGGCAGCCCCCCGGAAATGGGGCCCTAACATTTTGAAACTTCATATAAGTGCTCGATTCATTATATTACTAACCGTGTGTAATTTTCAGCCTCGTAGTATAATTAGTTTTGAAGAAATTCATATTGGTGCAAAGAAGTTGTATGGCAGCCCCCCGGAAATGGGGCCCTAACATTTTGAAACTTCCCTATTACTTTACCTGCCCAATTTTAATTTTAACCTTATAGCTTCATTAGATTCACAGTTATTGAATCGAAAACTTTGTATGGCAGCCCCCCAAAATGGGGCCGAAACATTTTGGAACATCATATAAGTGCTCGATTCATTATATAAATAACTGTGTGTAATTTTTATCGTCGTAGTATAATTAGTTTTGTAGAAATTCATATTGGTGCAAAGAAGTTGTATGGCAGCCCCCCGGAAATGGGGCCCTAACATTTTGAAACTTCATATAAGTGCCGGAGTCATTATAAAACTAACCGTGTGTAATTTTCATCCCCGTAGTATAATTAGTTTTGAAGAAATTCATATTGGTGCAAAAAAGTTGTATGGCAGCTCCTCGAAGCCTTGGTCCGATTTTAACCAAAAACAATAGGGAACCTACAAATTGTCAAAAAATTACTTTGTGAAAGTTTCAGAACTCTAGCTCTTATAGTTTTTGAGTTATAGTGCTGACGGACGGACGGACGGACACACATAGCTAGATCGATTCACTTTTCGATGCTGATTCGATACGTACCCTTGACACTATATCTAGCTCTTATATTTCGATTACAAACGGAGGAGTAATTTTAATATACCCGATGTTCATATATGTATGCACGGGTATAAAAATTCTAATTATTAAATTTTGTGATAAAAAGATAATCAAAGCATAATATATTTAATAATCCAAATTTTTAAAAATTGCAATTATTTTAAATGGTTAGTTTATATACCTAATAGAAAAGCTTATAAACGCAAAATATGCAATAAATGTATTTCTAAAATACAATTACAAATTTAGACCTTTTCATATAATTCATTTAAATATAAAAATAAATTTTACATAATTGCAGCAAGTACCTTTGAACATAGCTGAACCACTACAATTAAGTCTAGATTTCGGAGACACATAGGACATAGGAAATATATTCTTTGGCTTCGAAATTAAACTCGACCACAACCAATTCCCATGGTACTTTCATTACTAGTAACCTAGTGTTAAATTTCATCAAAATACCGGCATTATTTTTTGAGTTATGGTGTTTTTAAGATATATGTTTGTTAATTTTTGAACTTTTCAAGGGTTTCAGAGCCCGAAATTATGGTACGATTTCGTCCATATGCAGTCCCGTCATACTTTCAATACTAATTAACCCTTGTACACAATTGGAACGTTCTATCTTAATTTTAAGTTACTAGTTTTATTAATTTCGATGATAAACTTTTACACATTGGGGGGTCTAAGAGAGGTTCTGAACCACCACTCCAATTGATCCCAAATTAGGGGGGCACGCAAGAAATAGTAAAGAACAGCCTGGGCCAAATTTGCAGCTTCTACATTTGTTTCAAGTTACTATCTTTATTAATTTCGAAAATATGCTTTAAGGTCTTCGGAACTGTGTGGCTGGTCCTCAACCCACTACTCCAATTGGTCCCAAATTTCAAGGACACTTAGGAAATAGAAAGAGACATCCTGATACCAAATTTGAAGAATCTATCTTCATAGGTTTCGGAATTATGCTCGTTTGGCCTAAATTCGATCAAAAAGTTCTAAGTTCCGAACCCATTGTCCAATCCTCAACGTACATAATCATCGCCGTAGTTTCATTACCAATAACCTACAGCACAAATTTCATGAAGATCGCCTCATTAGTTGTTGAGTTATCGTGATTTTTTATATATGTTCGTTAGCCCTGACACCGTTAAAAAATTCCGGAATCCGAACCGTTGGGCTGATTTCACCGTTATACAGTCCGCGCTGTATTTATAGTACTAGTTAACCCTTGTACACAATTTGAACGGTCTATCCTAATTTTAAGTAACTATTTTTAGTAATTTCGATTATAAGCCTTTAAGGCTTGGGAGGTCTGGGAGGGGTACAGACAGAACCACCACTCCAATCGATCCCAAATTAGAGGAACACGCAAGAGATAGTAAAGAACACCCTTGCGGCAAATAGGAAGCTTCTACATTTTTTCAAGTTGTTATCTTTATTAATTTTAAAGATATGCTTTAAGGTCTTCGGAAATGTGTGGCTGGTCCCCGACCCACTACTCCAATGAGACCCAAATTCACAAGACACTTAGGAAATAGGAAGGGACACCCTGATACTAAATTTGGGGGTTCTATCTTCATTGGTTTCGGAATTATGCTCGTTTCGCCTAAATTCAATTAAAAAGTTCTAGGTTTCGAACCCATGGTCCAATCCCAACCTTACGCAATTCCCAAAGTAGTTTCATTACTAGTAACCTACAGCACAAATTTGATGAAGATAGCGTCATTAGTTGTTGAGTTATCGTGATTTTTTATATTTGTTCGTTAGCCCTGAAATTGATTAAAAGGTGCTGAATCCGAACCCATGGGCCGATTTCGCCCATATGCAATCCCCGCCGTACATTCAGTCCTAGTAACCTACAGTTAAAATTTCATCAAGATAGCTCTATTATTTTTTGAGTTATCGTGCCTACAGTCGGACGGACATGGCTATATCGACTCAGGCGGTCACGCTGATCACAAATATATATACTTTTCCATATCTAGCTCGCTTCCTTTAGGTGGTTACAAACACCATACCAAAGTTAATATACCCCTTTACCTATTCTATAGGTGTAGGGTATAAAAAGGCTTCATATTTCAATATGCGAAAATAAAATTAATTATTTTCCCATAATAACAAAATTACCAATTGCTCAGATTACACCAAAATTATTAACTTTAAAATAAAATTGTATAAATTGCTGAATAGCAATTTCTAATATACAAATATCTGTACATTTTTTAATTAAGTTAAGTCTCGATTAAGTATTAATGCCGTAATAATAAAATAATCTTTAAACTTAAAGAAATTGTGTTTTTACTTAAAAAAAAGAAAATAAAAGTGGTTATTATTAGTTTTTTTATGATATTTGAAAAGCAAATACAAAAGTGGCGCAGTCGGTAGGATAATTCAAATATTAACGAAATATCCAGTGATACGAATCGAAAATAAATTAAATTGTTCATAGTGTAAAACTAAATACAAACTCTTTAATACACACTAAACAATTAATAAAAATAAAAATAACTACAATAATAAATTAAATTGTTCATAGTGCAAATTAAAAACATTTTAATACACACTAAACAAGTAATAAAATTAAATATAAAACTGTTCATAGTGTGAAATAAAATTAAACATTTTATAAACACTAAACAAAAAAATAAAAAATCAAACAATTTATGAAAAGTGATAAAAGATCTTTGAAATTCGACAAAAACAGACACATGGAACAACAAAATATGGAACATCAAAACAAGACGAGACGGAACTTCAATTTGACGGTACAACAACTTCAAATTCAAATAGCAAATCAGAACAGGCAGCTAGAATTGTTATCTGCTCAGCTGCAACACTATCAACAAATCGATGCTCAAAACCATTGTAAAGAAAGGGTTTTGAAGAAATTAGACATTTGTCTACTTTCAACGGAACAAATGATATAACCATAAATTCATTTGTCAACTGTGTGGAGTACTATATAAATCACATCACTGATTTAAATATTAAAAAAGTTGCATTCGGGCAATATTTAACGAAAAAATCCAGGGGGAAGCCAAAAATACCATCATTAACATCCCAAATTCAAAATTTAAAATATAAAGCCGATGAGCTTCAAGTATATTATAATGATAGTAATTATATAGATTTAAGCAATATTGATAGTTTTTAGCACATTTTTAAAAATTTTGTAAAAATGTGCCACTCTGTCCGTCCGTCTGTCCGTCGGTCCGTCCGTATGTTTACAAAAACTTTTACACCGTTTTGTCAAGCCCCATATTTAGGAGCTATAAGAGCTCGAAAATCGAAATTTTGCTATTTTTAAACACCTGTAACTTGAATACCTGTCCAAATTTTTTTTTAGTGATAAACAAAATTGAAAGCTCCATAATTATATTTCAACATGTATCAAAGGTTTTTCTTAATTTTGAAGGGTGACGAAGTTACAGCCCCTGCAAATTCCAAAAAAGCCCTATATTTAAATTGATATAACATGGGTTCTGTGAGGTTTATTTTCAATCGAATAGCGGAATAAGAGAGTTGCTTTTATAGGCTTTACAAAAATATGTCGCGCAAATATATAGAGTTGCCAAACGGTACTAAAATTTATTATTATATAAATCTCAATTTTTGCAAAATTTTTGGTCCCACATATCTCCTAAACGGTTTAAGATAGGGTCCTGAAATTTTGGGAGAAGTTAGATCCTAAAAAAATAGTAGGAGTCAGTTAACAAAATTTTTTTGTCAAGCCCGCTATTAGGAGCTATAAGGGCTCGAAAATTGAAATTTTGCTATTTTTAAGCACCTGTAACTTGAATACCTGTTCAATTTTTTTTTTATTAATATACAAAATTTAAAGGCCCAACATTATATTTTAACATATGTTAAAGGTTTTTTTTTTAAATTTAAAAGCGGTTCCTTAAATTGAAGAAAGTGTCTCTCAGTTTTACCCATTTTTGCTTAGATAGTATAATTCTAAGTAAAATTTCAAATTTTTGTGGAATTCACAATTTAATTCATAGAACTTAGAAAAATAGAGAGGGAGGGGTGGGAGTTAGATGAAGTTAGATCCTTGAGAAATTTGGCAACCTTCCCAAATGAAGGGCTATAACAACTTTAAAATTAAAAATTTACTGTTAGCAGTAAATTTTATAAGTCAGCATTAACTATTTCCAAGTAAATATTTCCAAAGTAAATATTTTCAAACTCAGTATGTAATACAATTGTGTGTGGAAAATTGTGGAAAATGTGCTTTTTTAAAAACCCTTGGTTTTTTTTCATCACTTGTTTATTAAATACAATTAAAGAAATGTCACAGGGAACTTTGCCAGACCGAATATATAATGAAAATGACTTGTCTAAAGTAATAGAAATTATGAATATTAGAAGATATGAAGATTCTTGTATAAGGCAGGAATTTAAGAAAACAAATATAAATAATAATAATTTCAAAAATAATTATAAAAACAACTATAAAAATAATGAAAAAAATTTTAAAAATTTAAAAAATTATTCAAATTTCGAAAATAAAAATGGCAGTAATAATCAGTCCTTTAATCGAAATAAAAATTTTAGCAGTAACAAGGATAATTTTAATAATAGGGATAATTTTGAATAATAGGGATAATTTTAATAACAGGGATAATTTTAATAATAGGGATAGTTATCAACCCCATAGATTCTATACAAAGTCAGGAAACTCTAGACAGTACTCGGGCCAAAACCGCCAAGAACAGAGCTACGCTAGACAAAGACAAATAGAAGAAATGGAAGTTGAAAATATTCAAACAAAAAATTCTGAGAATGAAAATGAGTGTAATAACTTAACTTTTTTCTAAATTAGCCTCAGAAGAACTACCCATTATTAATGTAACAATTAAAAATCAAAAATTTTTAGGCCTTATTGATACAGGTGATAACTTTAGTATTATAGACGATGATATAGAAGGTTTTAAAAAAATAAAAATAAAACCAATCCCTTTTTCAACAATAAATAGCAAAGATCAAATTAATTTTGAAATTCATACGGTAGCACCACTAGAATTTCATGCTTCATCTAATGAACGATGGAAACGATGGATACGATGGAAAGTAAAAAAAACTACCTAACCGAAAATACCAAATTATAATAGGTGCACATCTATTAAAAACTTTAGATAGTATCATAGATTTCGAAAGAGGAATAATTACTTTAAACGGACAAAATATAAAATTTGTTAATACACCGTATCAATTTAATGAAATATGCATGTTAGAGACAATAGACCCAAAAATAAATTTATTAAAGTTAGGTCATCTGAATTCAGAAGAGATGTCAGAAATAAAAAAATTAGTAAAACGATTCAGTAATCTGTTTTTTAAAGAAGGGGATAAGTTAACCAAAACAACCGAAATTCAACACGAAATAGTTAGGGCAACAGAGCAGTCAATTAATTCAAAGTTATATAGATATCCGCCAAAACACGAGGAAGAAGTCAGAAAACTGGTTAAAGAAATGGAAGAACAGGGAATTATTCGGAAAAGTAATTCAAGGTATTCAAGCCCGTTGATAGTCGTACCAAGGAAAACAGATAATTCAGGTCAAAAGAAATTTAGGATTGTGATAGATTACGGACGATTAAACGACGTAACAGTGGACGACAAATTCCCATTACCGAACATTGACTCTATTTTAGACAAACTGGGAAAAGCACAGTACTTTACAACATTAGATTTGGCAAAGGGTTACCACCAAATTTCTATAAGGGAAAAAGACAGAAAAAAAACAGCTTTCGTGACACCACATGGACTGTATGAATTAAATAGAATGCCGTTTGGTCTAAAGAACGCACCAGCGATATTTCAACGGTTAATGAACGAAATATTAAGAGAATATATAAATAACGTCTGTGTAGTATATCTAGACGATATACTAATATTCAGTACCTCTCTCAAAGAATATATGAAAGCAATCTATAGTATTTTCAAAGTATTAGAAGAAAAAAATTTGAAAATTCAAATAGACAAATGTAATTTCATGAAAAAAGAGACTGAGTTCTTAGGGCACATATTAACAAAAGACGGTTTAAAACCTAATCCCAATAAAATAAAAACAATAGAAAATCTAGAACTACCAAAAACTCATAAACAGATTAAAAGTTTTTTATGAATGACTGGCTACTATACGAAATTTGTGAAGGATTACGCCAAAGTTGCGCAACCTATCACTATTTAAAAAATATTTAAAAAAAGATACAAAAATTAATACCAACGATCCGAACTACATCGAAGCATTCGATAAATTAAAACATTTAATAACAAGTCATCCAGTAATAAAATATGCAAACTTCGAAAAGCCATTTGTTTTACAACAGACCCATCAAATTATGCAATTGGCGCTGTTTTGTCACAAGAAGGACATCCTGTATGTTTTGCTTCACGAACCTTAAATAGTCATGAACGTAATTATTCTGCTACAGATAAGGAATTCTTAGCAATTATGTGGTCAGTAAACTACTTTCGACCCTACCTTTACGGTAATAAATTTAAAATATTGACGGACCACCAACCATTTTCGCATGCCAAATATAAAGGTAAAGACCTATCACCTAGGCATCAAAGATGGTTGATCTTAGGCGAATACCAATTTAATATTGAGTATCTTAAAGGAAAAGAAAATCATGTTGCAGATTTGCTTAGCAGAATAGAACATAATATAAATGAAGGAGAGAATGAGAAAAAAACAATCTCTCAGAAATTTTAATATTGAATGTAATAGTACAATGGCAACAGTTCATTCTGCAAGCGAAGAATTGTTGAACCATATTCCTATAAAAGAAGAAATAGTAAATAAGTATAAAAGTCAAATAATTTTAACAAACAACAAAACAGTAGAATTAGAAACTCCTTTTGGAAGAAGAATCATAACAATAGCAGAATATGATTTTAATAGATTAAGCGAGATATTTAAAAAATATCTTAATAAAGGTTAAGTAGGAATCTTCTCAGAAATTTCAGACACAAAATATAACATTGTGCAAGAAGAGCTTATAGAAATGTACTCAAATGATAAAGCAATAAAATTTATAAAATGCTCATTCAGAACACAAGAAATTGAAACTGAAATCGAAGCGGTTAAACAAATATCTCTCTACCATATAAGAGAAAGTTTTCATTCCGGTATTCAGGAAACATATAATCAAATTAAGTTCAAAATATACTACCTTAAGTTACTAGAATTAATTCAGATTGTAATTAATCAATGCGAAGTTTGTCAAACAGTCAAATATGATAGAAGACCGATAAGACCCAAATTTGAAATTAGTGAAACTCCATCAGAAATAAATGATATAATTCACTTACACCATTATGAGAAATGTCTTCTTAACAATTATAGACAAGTTTTCTAATAGATAGAAATAATATTACTAACATAGAAAAATTAGAACAACATTTCTCTCAAGTAGGCAAACCGAAGAAAATCCTGGCCGATAATGAATTCAAGGCAATCCAAATTAAAAAATTTCTTATAGAAGAAGAAGTAAGTCTACATCTGACAAAGCCAAACAGTCATACTGGTAATGCAGATATAGAAAGGTTTCACAATACCATCGCGGAAAAATGCAGAATACTACGGTTAAATAAAACCAACTTTTCTGTACAACGTTTAATACAACAAGCTGTTCGAATCTATAATAACAGATATCATTCAACATATAAGTACTTTCCAGTTGAGGTACAAAATCATAAAATTAAACCTGAAAAAGTAAAAGAAAATCTAGAAACCATAAAACTAAAGAAAATTGAAAAACTAAACAAAAGTAGAGAAAATTATGTTGAAACTCGTTCAACAGGTTTTGTAAAAAACTACAAAGCTGTTAGGCATAAAGAGCAACCCAAATATAAAAAAATGAAGTTAGAAAATATTCATATACAAAATATTAAAAAACCAATAAAATTTACAGATACTAGCAATAATGACAATACTAATAATGATGACAACACAAACCGCGAAATGTAATTTGCTGGATATAAACATAATAAGTTCAAATACAGGATTTGCAAAAATAAACTTAGACAAAGAACAACTCCTTCACCCAAACTGACATTATAGTTCATATAATACATCCAACTGAAATATTAAAGCTACTCGATGATATTTCTAACAGAACAGACGTACTAAATTCAAATCAAGAGACACTTTTGCAAACAGAAATTTTAGATTTCAAAAACAAATTAAAAACTATAATTCCCAATGAAAGACCAAGACGAGGAATAATAAATGGTGTCGGAACAATGTCTAAATGGTTGTTCGGAATAATGGACGAACAGGATCGACAAAGTACAGAAAACATTTACAAACTGTAGACCATAACAATCATTTACTTATAACAAATAATAATGAACAAATTACAATTAACAAACAATTTCACAACACAATTAAGCAACTTAAGTCAATTATAGAAGGTGATTGAAGTATATTGTTAAACCAAATAAATAAATTACAAAAATCGTTAATTCAACAAAATTTATATTTAGATTTACTCTTTAAGATACAATTGATTAAAGAAAAAATAGAAATAATTCAAGATAGTTTAGCTTCTATTAGGCATGGAATCGTACATCCAAATATTTTAACAGAAGAAGAAATAGAGAAATACGAAATAGATTTTTATAAATTACAATACATAAAACTAGGATTAGCTCAATTTGAAAAAGACTCATTATTACTTGCAATCAAAATTCCAAGAAAAATTAAAACAATTCAATTAGAAATTATCATTCCAATTCCGAATAAAGAAAATAAAGAAATTAATTGTCCAAATGAAATTATATTTACATATAATAATAAAACTTATAAATATGAAAAATTAAAAACGTTAAATGAATTATCTTTAAGTAAAAATTGTATTTTTAAAAATAATTGTGAACTAATAAATTGTAAATTAACCGAAATAATACAAATAGATGAAGAAACTATTGTAATTAAAAATGCTAATAATATAAAAATAAATCAATCAAATATTACTTTAACAGATCATGCTTTGATCCATTTCAATAATTGCACTTTAAAAATACTAGATCACAATTTTTCAAATGTAAAAGGAAGTATCTAACAAAGATTTTATTATCCATTAAATCAAACTTTTAATTTTAAGAATAAGGTTACTTTCAATGATGTTGTAATTGAAACAGAAAATAATATAGAAAAAATTAGAGAACTAAAAATTCATAAAGAATTGTCTTATGTACTTGATGTAATATTATTTGTAATTGGAATAATTGGAGCAATCGCATTGTTAAAAAAATTTGGTTACCTAAAAAGTAATAAAAGAATTCAGGAGAATTTTTATCTAAAGGAGGGAGAAGTTACATATTTGTCAAACTCTATTCCGACGAAAATAACAGACAGTACGTCAGCAATTCCTGTTATTTCGAAATAAATTAAAACGAGGAAGAGTGTAGTAGAGTAGACTGTGTCAACTCTGGGATACCCGTATGACCGTCATCCGGTTAATTACTTTTGTCAAAATTTCAAACATACAGGTTTATTAAGTGTAGTGGAATACTCAGATAAAAGAAGAAGTTGTATGGCAGCTACTCGAACCCTCTGCAGTAGACCAACCAAATTTTCCTGTAACTTTGGCCATTACACTAAACTATTTTTGGCAAAATTTCAGACACCCAGCTTCATTAGGTGTAGTGTAATTCTCATATAAAATAAGGAGTTGTATGGCAGCTACTCGAACCCACTCCACTAGACCAACCAAATTTTGCAGTAACTTTGGCCATAAAACTAAACTACTTTTGGCAAAATTTCAGACACGCAGCTGTAATAGGTACAGAGTAATACTCATATAAAAAAAGGAGTTGTATGGCAGCTACCCGAACCCATGGACCAAAATGGCTGGATTTAAATAGCGATGACGGCTATTGCAAAAAAACGAATTTGCGAAAATTTGAAGATCCTAGCTCCTTTAGTTTTTGAGTTATCGTGCGGACGGACGGACGGACGGACGGACGGACAGACGGATGGACGGACAGACGGACGGACGGACGGACGGACGGACGGACGGACATACATAGCTAAATCGATTTATTTTTCGATTATGATCCGATCCATACACTTGAGTCTATATCTACCCCCCCTCCTTCTCTGCGTCACAAACGTAATGGCAAATTTATTATACCCTTTGACTATATAGTCATACGGGTATAAAAAAGCTTCATATTTCAATATGCGCAATTAAAATAATCATTTTCCCATAATAACAAAATTATCAATTGCTCAGATTACACCAAAATTATTAACTTTAAAATAAAATTGTATAAATTGCTGAATATGGAATTTCTAATATATAAATATCTGTACATTTTTTAATTAAGTTAAGTCTCGATTAAGTCTTAATGCCGTAATAATAAAATAATCTTTAAACTTAAATAAATTGTGTTTTTACTTAAAAAAAAGAAAATAAAAGTGGTTATTACCATTTTTTTTATGATATTTGAAGAGCAAATACAAAAGTCGTATGATGTATAATTTCTAGCAAAAATTTTGAAATAAATCGTTAGGTACATGAATTTCCATGTGAACAACCAAAATACGAACGTACCGGTACCTGGAATTTAAGAATTGACAAAACGAAAATTTACAAGTAGAGAAACAGACAGTTGGTGCAACCGACTTAGAAATACCGTACAACTATTTGTTTCAAATTTAATGAGTAGTTTCTATCTTTGTAGTTAAAGTTTCTATCTTCATGAATTTCGAAGATAAGCTTTTTAATTTTGGGATTTCTTAGGAGACACCTGAACTATCACAAGAATAAAGTCTAAATTTATGGGATACAAAAACAAGTGATGAAAAAAAACCAAGGGTTTTTAAAAAAGCACATTTTCAAATTTATATTGTATTACATACTGAGTTTAACTTTGGAGATATTAACTTGGAAATAGTTACTGCTTACTTATAAAATTTACTCCTAACAGTAAAGTTTTTATTTTAAAATTGTTATAGCCCTTCAATGGGGAAGGTTGCCAAGTTTCTCAAGGATCTAACTTCATCTAACTCCCCTCTCCCCTCCGTCCCACTCCATTTTTTTAGGTTCTAGGAACTAAATTGTGAATTCTACAAAAATTTGGAATTTTACTTAGAATTATACTATCTAAGCAAAAATGGGTAAAACTGAGAGGCACTTTCTTCAATTTAAGGAACCGCTTTTAAATTGGAGAAAATTTTTTAACATATGTTAAAGTATAATGTTAAACCTTCAAATTTTGTATATTAACAAAACAAAATTTGAACAGGTATTCAAGTTACAGGTGTTTAAAAATAGCAAAATTTATATTTTCGAGCCCTTATAGCTGCAAAACAGGGGACGTGACAAAAAAATTTTGTTAACCGACTCCTACTAATTTCTAAGTATCTAACTTCTCCTAAAATTTCAAGACTCTACCTTAAACTGTTTAGAAGATATGTGGGGCCAAAAATTTTGCAAAAATTCAGTTTTGCATAATGGTAAATTTTAGTACCGTATGGCAAACCTATACATTTAATCAACGTATTTTTGTAAAGCCTATAATAGCAGCTCTCTTATACCGTTTTTGGATTGAAAATAAACCTAACAGAACTCCTGTTATATCAATTTAAATATAGGGCTTTTTTGGAAGTCGCAGGGGCTGTAGCTTCGTCACCCTTCAAAATTAAGAAAAACTTTTGACATATGTTGAAATATAATTATAAAGCTTTGAATTTTGTGTATCACTAAAAAAAAATTTGGACAGGAATTCAAGTTACAGGTGTTTAAAAATAGCAAAATTTCAATTTTCGAGCCCTTATAGCTCCTAAATAGGGGGCTTGACCAAAAAATTTTTTTAACCGACTTCTACTAGTTTCGTAGTATTTAACTTCTCCCAAAATTTCAAGACCCTAGCTTGAACCATTCAGAAGATATGTGTGGCCAAAAATTTTGCAAAAATTGAGTTTTGTGTAATGTTAAATTTTAGCACCGTATGGCAACCCTAAATATTTGCCTTATAAATATTTATAAAGTTTATGAAACGAGCTGTCGTTTGCCGTTTTCAGATTGAAAATATATCTAACAGAACTATTGTTATAACAATTTAAATATAGGGCTTTTTCGAAGTTTGGGGGGCTGTAGCCCCGTAACAGGTGGGGCTACAGAAAAAAATTCTTCTACGAAATAATTTTTTTTGCAAAAACTACCCATGTTTAAAATTTCTTTACTCTATTTCAAACGGTGTAAAAGTTTTTGTAAACATACGGACAGACGGACGGACGGAAAGACGGACGGACAGAGTGAAGCTATATAGGCACATTTTTACAAACTCGATTGGCCTAAATTCGATCAAAAAGTTATAGAATGCGAACACATTGTCCGATCAAATTTCATCAAAATATCATTATTAGTTTTTGAGTTCTGGTGTTTTTTGAAATATGTTCGTTAGACCTTGTACTTTTCAAAGATTCCAGAACCAAAACCATGGGCCGTTCTCGCCCATATGTAATCCCCGTTGTACTTTCAGTACTGGTAACTTACAGTTAAAATTTCATTAAGATAGCTCTATTAATTTTTGAGTTATCGTGTTTTTTGGATATATGTTCGTTAGCTCTTGAACCGATCAAAAGTTCCAGAACCCGAACGCATGGTGGAAGTACGCAGTTGGAAGTTCTATCTTAATTTTAAGCTACTTTTTTTTATTAATTTCAATGATAATGCTTCAAGGTCTTCGGAACTGTGAGGATGCTCCCCGATCCACTAGTCCAATTGGTCCTAATTTTCAATGACTCTAAGGACATAGGTAAAGGCACACTGAAACCAAATTTGGTGGTTCTATCTTCACTGGTTTCGGACTTGTTTGGCCTAAATTTGATAAAAAAGTAGTAGTCTCGTTACTACAGGGTGGAGCAAAACGACCGATATGGTTTCAACGTTCAATAACATTTTAAATTTATTTATATTTTTTATTTCAGAACTTTGTGAAGAAAACTTGGGGAATTAGAAATGGAATAGTACACAACAGAACAGCGATCAACAATTGTTGAATTTTATTTTGAAAATCAACAGTCAATTGTTTTGACGGAGCGTGCTTATCGTCGTTTTTTTAATGTGGGTACTGGACCTTCAGCATCAACAATAAACTGCCTGATCACATATTTTCGACAACATGGTACCATGTACCGGAAGACAACGTGCGGTCCACATGGAGAAAATATCCAACGTGTTGTGGATTGTGTGCAGAACTGTCCAGAAACATCAACAAGAAGACGTCCGGTACAACTCGGGCTATCGCGGAGCTCCGTTCAGGGGGTTTTGTCCACATTGCACACGTTCCCGCATATGATTCAGCTTGGTCAAGAATTGAAGCCGATACAATACCAACAACGGCTTGATTACTGCATTTCATTCCGACAAGAAGCAGAAGAAAAACGCGATTTCATTAACAAATAGATAATGAGCGATGAATCCCATTTCCAATTGAATGGTTTCGTAAACAAGCAAAATTACAGGATATGGGCTATGGAAATTCCAAGAACAGTTCGTCAGCGACAATTACACCAACTTAAGTGTACTGTTTGGTGCGGTGTATTGTCTGAAAGGATCATTGGTCCATATTTCTTTGAAAATGCACATGGCACTTCAGCTATGATACTAGTGCTGAATATCGAACGATGCTGGAAAATTTTTGAGGCCAGCTGTAGAAAACCATCCTTAGTTGTAGTTTAAACAAGATGGATCCACAGCCCACACTGCAAGGGACACAATGGCTCTGTTACGTTACCTCTTTGGCGAACGAATTTTTTCGCGCAGAAGCGATTTTAATTGGCCCCCACGTTCATCGGATTTAACAGCGGCAGATTGTTTTCTTTGGGGTTGTTTTTAAAAAAAGAGTATGCGGAAACTAACCGGCGACCATACCAGAGCTAAAACAAAACATTAGCAATGAAATTCAAGCCATAGCAGCAGAAATTTTACGAAAAGTTTTGGAAAATGTACTGCAAAGAGAAAGAATGTGCGAAGCCGATAATAGTCATTACTTGCGGGATATAATTTTTCATACCAAAGCTAAAAATATTCCTCATTAATATACTGTATAACAAAAAATAATAATAATAATTAACCACTAAATAAAAAAGTTATTAAACCATATCGGTCGTTTGCCACCCTGTAGTAAGCTACAACACAAAATTCATGACTATTTTATTTATTAGTATTCAAAATTTCAGATTTTATTATTAAAATGTAGTTTCTACTTACCTATGTAGATATTAAATTTAAAAATGGAATAAGGGCTTATTGAATAAGATTTATTGAAAAACTTTTATTCTATGTAGTAATTTTTTTTATATCTACATACTATGAGTGAAATGTAGGCTTCTTTTTATACCCTACACCTATAGAATAGGTAAAGGGGTATATTAACTTTGGTATGGTGTTTGTAACCACCTAAAGGAAGCGAGCTAGATATGGAAAAGTATATATATTTGTGATCAGCGTGACCGCCTTAGTCGATATAGCCATGTCCGTCCATCCGTCCGTCCGTCCGTCCGTCCGTCCGTCCTTCCGTCCGTCCGTCCGTCCGTAGGCACGATAACTCAAAAAATAATGGAGCTATCTTGATGAAATTTTAACTGTAGGTTACTAGGACTGAAAGTACGGCGGGGATTGCATATGGGCGAAATCGGCCCATGGGTTCGGATTCTGGACCTTTTAATCGATCGAAGGGCTAACGAACATATATAAGAAATCACGATAACTCAACAACTAATGACGCTTTCTTCATCAAATTTGTGCTGTAGGTAACTAGTAATGAAACTACTTCGGGGATTCCGTAAGGTCGGGATTGGACCATGCGTTCGGAACCTAGAACTTTTTGATCGAATTTAGGCCAAACGAGCATAATTCCGAAACCAATGAAGATAGAACCTCCAAATTTGGTATCAGGGTGTCCCCTCCTATCTCCTAAGTGTCTTGAGAATTTGGGTCCCATTGGACTACTGGGTCGGGGACCAGTCACACATTTCCGAAGACCTTAAACATATCTTTAAAATTAATAAAGATAACAACTTGAAAAAATGTAGAAGCTTCCAATTTGCCACAAGGGTGTTCTTTACTATCTCTTGCGTGTTCCCTTAATTTGGGATCAATTGGAGAGGTGGTTCAGTACCCCTCTCAGACCTCCCAAGTTTTAAAAGCTTATAATCGAAATTACTAAAAATAGTTACTTAAAATTAAGATAGATCGTTTAAATTGTGTACAAGGGTTAACTAGTACTATAAGTAAAGCGCGGGCTGTATAAGGGTGAAATCAGCCCATGGGTTCGGATTCTGGACCTTTTAGTCGGTGTCAGGGATAACGAACATATATTAAAAATCACGATAACTCAACAACTAATGAGGCTATCTTCATGAAATTTGTGCTGTAGGTTATTGGTAATGAAACTACGGCGGTGATTACGTGCGGTGAGGATTGGACAATGGGTTCGGAACTGAGAACTTTTTTATCGAATTTAGGCCAAACTAGCGTAATTCCGAAACCAATGAAGATATAACCTCCAAATTTGGTATCAGGGTGTCCCTTCCAATTGCGTAAGTGTCTTTGAAATTTGGACCCCATTGGACTAGTGGGTCGGGGACCAGGCACTCAGTTCCGAGGACCTTAAAGCATATTTTCGAAATTAATAAAAATAGTAACTTGAAACAAATGTAGAAGCTTTTGGCCCAGGGTGTTCTTTACTATTTCTTCCATGCCCCCCTAATTTGGGATCATTTGGAGTGGTGGTTCAGGACCTCTCTTAGACCCCCAAATGTGTAAAAGCTTATCATCGAAATTAATAAAACTAGTAACTTAAAATTAAGATAGAACGTTCCAATTGTATACAAGGGTTAACTAGTATTGAAAGTATGACGGGACTGCATATGGGCGAAATCGTACCATGGTTTGGGGTTCTGGAACCCTTGACAAGTTCAAGGACTAACAAACATATATCTTAAAACACCATAACTCAAAAAATAATGCCGGTATTTTGATGAAATTTAAACTCTAGGTTACTAGTAATGAAAGTACCATGGGAATTGGTTCTGGTTGAGTTTAATTTCAAAGCCAAAGAATATATTTCCTATGTCCTATGTGTCTCCGAAATCTAGACTTAATTGTAGTGGTTCAGCTATATTCAAAGGTACTTGCTGCATTTATGTAAAATTTATTTGAATATTTAAATGAATTATATGAAAAGGTCTAAATTTGTAATTGTATTTTAGAAATACATTTATTGCATATTTTGCGTTTGTAAGCTTTTCTATTAGGTATATAAACTAACCACTTAAAATAATTGCAATTTTTAAAAATTTGGATTATTAAATATATTATGCTTTGATTATCTTTTTATCACAAAATTTAATAATTAGAATTTTTTCATTTTGTAATTGAATTGGAATAAATATATTTTCATTTATTTCAAGTTTGCTTGTTTTTGAATATTTTTAAATAGACAAATTAGTAAGAATTTGTAATATTTTTTAATAGATAATATAATTAGAAAATGTTTTTAGTATTATAAAGTTAATTTGGTTAGCTATGTCTTACGATCAAATTAATAACAGCTTTTATGGTGTTAAAATAACTTATGGATATGTCCTTAATTTTGAACCAAATAGGTGTAGGGTATTTCTAAGTCGGTTGCACCGACTGACTGTTTCTTTACTTGTTTAAAATAATATATACGAAATTGAATTTTTTGATTTTTAGATTTCATTTGAAGAAAATGGCACTTTCACACTGAAATCTATTGTTAAAAAACCACTTTAGATTAAAAACAAAGACTTACGAAAAAATATGGAGAAGGGAAATGTTATGTTATTTAATTTTAATGATATTTTTATTCGGCTTCTTTATTAGCTATATTTTTATTATTATTAATATTATCTCATTTAGCTTTTAACTATTTAACTATTTAAGGAAAAAATTTGTCTTATTAATTAAGTGAGCTTTTGAACTAAAGGTTAACTTGAATTAATACCAAAAATATCAAAAATATTTTTATTTTTAAATTAATTAAAACATAATTTTGTTTCATTTAAATTTGATTTTTATTATTATATTCCTTTTTTATCCTTTTCAGCTTAAAAGCTCAACTTATAATGAATTTTATTTTAATGTGTGAAATGAACTTTACTTTATTTCCCGATAATAACTGCTGACCATTAATTTTGTGTGTTGTGCATGCTGAAATGTTTGTAAGAAATGCAATTTTTTGATCTCCCAATAAATATGATATTTGGAGTGCGAGTTAAGTATGTCTTTTTGGACTTTGTCGTTTCCAATTGGTCCTTGTGAAAGTACGGCGCCGACAGCGTAATTGCTGACATCTGTTGTTAACACAAATGGTTTTGAGAAATCAGGATATTGTAGTACCGGTACCGGGTCATTTACGAGAAGATCTTTACACACTTCAAAGGTTTTTATAAAACTTTCAGTTAATTCTAACTTTTTCCTTCTTTTCAGCCATTCGGTCGAAGATTTCGTTAGTCCAGTAAAGGCCTTTACGAACTTTCTATAATAACCTAGTAAACCAAGAAACGATTTTATTTCTTTAGAATTTTACTTTTGGAAAACGTTTAATGGCCTGAATTTTAACTGGGTTACGTTTTACTCTTTCAGTGGTTACTATATGTCCTAAAAATGCTTTTTCTTTTCTTATAATTTCGCATTTGTCAAGTTGAATTTTAGAATTTGCTCTATAAAGTAGGTCAAATACTTTTCGTAAATTTTCTATATGTTCTTGTAATGATGAGGAAAAGATGATGATATCACCTACATAAACAAGACATATTTTCCCTACTAAATCCCTTAAGATATTATCCGTAACCCTCTGAAAAATCCAAGAAGCCTTTTAAAATAAATACACTTGTCAAGTTTGCCCAGAATTTCATTTATATTTGGGATGGGGTATTCTATATTTAGTCGCCATGTTTTTTGTTTTGTTTTTCGGTACTATCCATACTAGAGAACTCCAAGGGGAGTAACTATCTTCAATAATATTTTGTTTCAACATATCTCCAATCTGTTTTTCTGTATATAGGGATGGTGCAACACAATGATGTATATGCAAAAGAAGTTGAGGAAGTATTTGATGACGACATGGAAGAAGAAGTTTTTAAAAAAACACTGTCTGCTGCTTCAGCTGGAGAAGGTCTAAGAAAAAGAAAATCTATTAGTAATAAAAATGTATACATTTTTGAAACTGAAACAGGAGACATAATATCAGTTCCTTTAGACAGCCCAAGCCCACCAACGTGAGTAAGTAAACCAAAGGTAGATAACAAGATCAGAACAGGATTCTCATATACTTTAGAATGACTTTTAAGAACATGTTTTTCAACAAGTATTACTCAAAGCAAAGGAGCTTAAACAACAAAAATCTCGAGTACTTGAAGCTTACAAACATTTAATTTATAGGTTTATTTCCTGTAGGAAAATATGATATTAGTTTTTTATATGATATTATAAAACCACACAATTAAGGTGGAAAAAATGTAAGATATTTAAGAACTATCAACATAGAGAATACTTTTACAGATACAGTGCAGGAATATAACAATATTCAATATTGCAATGTGGAAAAATCATTTGATAGTATTTCGGTATTATTATGTAATAAATATGGTTATAAAATAAATTTTTGCACCAGCAGTATTCCTTCAAAAGTTGTATTGCATTTCAAAAAAGTATAACTAAAAGGAATTTAAAAACATTTTATATTATTTTATTTAAACATTATGAAGAGAGCATACTATAAATATTAATTAGTTCAATCAGGAAAAGGACTTGACGATATTGGCCCGTTGTTACATTCAGTTGTACCTTACCAAAGGGTGCGAGGATTAGGTAGCTTTTTCAGCAGATTTTAAAATATTTAAACCAATATTTACGTCTGGAGCTAATATACTAAAAAAGGAGTTTTTTAACTCTGGCATTAATGCATTGTCTGATATTGCAACAGGTGCAAGTTTAAAAGAAGTTGTACAAGATCGAAGTAAAGAGATAATTAAAAACTCAATGAAATGTATGCACATGAGAAAATTAAAAGAAGAAAACCCATAAAAAGATCACTCATTAATTATTTAAATTATTTTACGTCAAAGCGACGCAAAGTGAGTAACAAATTTTTGGTCATGATCATGATTGATTGTATGAAATCTGAGTTACATATTTGTGAAATCTTGATTGAATGTATGAAATCTGAGTTACATATTTGTAAAACACAACCTATTAAATTGAGTATATTACGATCTGAAGAAATTTCCTACAACGCTATTGTTTCATTGGATAATCCATGAGTCATAGAATTTGTTTCATTAGGTCATGAGGATACATATAGGGATCTTTCTTCTGCATATCTAAAATTGAAAGGAGAAATTTAAAAACAAGATGGATGGTACTCAATGGAATAAAAATAACAACACTTAAGAAAATTTCATTCAACAATCAAGTGTAGTCAATAATCTTTTACATTCATTAATACAACAATGTAACGTACAGCTAAATGAAAAGAATATATCTCCATCTTATAGAAATGACCTTATATTGAATCATTATTAAATTATGGTATGATGCCGCTACTACTCATTTAGAATGTGCGGGATGGCATCTCGATAAACCAAATATAGGAAAACATGATAATAATGGTTCAAAAGAACGTCAAAAAATATACCAAAATAGCAATGTAGTAGAACTTATGGGAAAACTACATTTAGACATGTTTAATCAACCTACACTTCTCATAAACAATGTTGATTTTCGAATTCTTTTAACACTTGAAAACCAGACTTTTACTTTTTTGCAGATGATTCTGACGAATCTTATCTGAAAATTTTTGAATCTACTTTATTTATGAGACATGCAACTATTAAACTAAGTGTACTATTAGCACACAATGCGGTATTAAAAAAAACTAATGCCAAGCACAATTACAAACCTGTAGAGGTAAAAAGTTTTACCATTCCACAGAATAGTTGGTCAGTTACTAAATTCTGTAATATTTTGTATGACTGAAAATATAGCTTATTCTGGAGAAATATCAAAAAGCCATACAATTTTAAGCATTTTGATATTTCACAATTTTTGTTAACTTAAAGCAATTAAAACCAGTTTTTCAGCTGAAAATAGTTTCTACACAAGAGCATACAGTACACTATTTTCAGGTACTGGAATTTACCACAATGATAAAGGTCATCAGATAACAAAGTCTATGTTTAGTAATGAATTTTTCATGTTAGCTTTTGATTCAACTCCAGATGCATCAGGAAATGAAGTGTGTCAACGTTTATTAAATCAGGGTATAGTTAGAATTAAGGCAAGGTTATCAAAACACTTTCCATCTACACTAACCGCTATTGTTAATGGAGAATTTGATGCAAGCTTACAAACTGATAAAACCCGAAATATATTTACAAATATATAAATACCACACATAAAAATTAATTTAAATAATTGACAAAATGTCGCTGTCTTGTGCATTACTGGATGTAACCTTTTGGTGCGATGATAATAGTACCTTATTTGTAAAAGATATTTACATAGTTGGGATCAAAGAACCTTGTCAAAAGTTTGTGAAAGAGCTTAAGTATAAATTTCCAACTAAAGGATTTATAAATGATAATTTCGAAAATTATTCTTTTGAAACTGTCTATAACGATCAAATAAATAAAGAGCTCTGTAAAATACTCGAAAAATTGGATGTTAATATAAAAAAAAATTAAAATAAAAAAAGAACTTTTATCGAACTACATAAAAGAAGCAACCAAGGTGTATGACTTGAGTCAATTTGATTGATGAACACCCTGGAGATAAATAACGTGTTGAGATGTAACAAACAAATGAGTAAAATTTTTAAAGGAGTTTTTGCTTTAGATCAACTCCCCAAAACAATTAAAAAACAAACTTATTCAATTGTAAACACAGATAAAACAAAAGATCCAAGAACAGATTGGTTGGTTATTTATATTCTAAAACATGATTGTATCGAATATTTTGATTCTCTTGGCAGAAACCCTCATAAATTAGAAATTTTAAGTTACTTAAAAAACCAATGTGTAGTTTTTAATGAAAAACAATTACAAAACTACTATTCGAAAGTCTGTGGACAGTATTGTTGTGTTTATTCATGGTATAAATGGTTATAGTATGAATACCTTTTTAAAAATTTGATATAGGTAATCATGTAAAAAACGTCAAATTGATTCTAAATACCTTTCAAAACCTTTTGGAAAATACAAGTCGTTACAAGCTTGTGTTCCTAAAAACATTGAAGTATTAAAACACTATAAATAAATGTTAGTAAAATTAACGAATGGAGACATTAGCTCTGGTTTATAATTCATTGCTAAGCTATACATATTTCTTCAATAAAAGTCACACTTTAAGAATTTCTGTTGAATTTGACTGTGAGACGTTTGAAGCTTCATGTATATTTCATCGTATTGGTAAAAGTGTGTTATTATCAATTTAGCACAAAACTCGATATACAGATGATAAATGACATAAAAGATAGCTTACATCATGGGTTGCAATCGGTGAATGGACAAAGCATAAGTATTAACAGAGAAGAAGCAGAACTGTTATAATATTTAAACGATTTTCTTCAAGAAAAATCTGCTGAGTTAGATGTACAAGAATATGTTGCAGAATATCCGAAAATATGTGACGCACAAAAAGTATTAAGGTTACAGAGAGAAACTTATATACCAAGGCAGCGTTTTAATGTACAATGTAATTATTCAAGACTATTTTTTGAAATACCTATAATGTTAAAACAAAAACTATGTAACAATCTGCATAAATAAATAATATAAATCACAATGAATAATGTAACCAATTTTTATTTTTATTTATATAGATATTTAAAGGGACTAAAAATTATTTGTAATAATATCTTCAAAGTAGTTAGGTTCTCCTTGCTGTTTATTTATCTCCCAACCTTGGGCAAACTCTTCTTTGTCTTCGTTCTCATCTTCATTTTCCCCTTCCAATTCAGCTCATTGGAGTTGGGGCAAAAATTCTATAGTTTCTGTTAATTCCTCATCATCCACAATGGATGTAATTTTTTTATCATCTTGAATCTGACTTTGTTTATTTGCTCGATCATTTTCTCAAACGGACATGTTTCGGAACGGTAAGGGACACATTTCGGGATGTTGTTGAATAAAAGTCAGAATGGAAATAAATTGAAATTGTAAATGAAGCTTGAGTTTTATACTCATGTAGAAAAGTATAAAAGCAAATTTAACTAAATCAGTTAATTAGTTTAAACCATGATTTGGTCTATAATTTTATGTATAATAATTATTATGTCAATACCTTTAAAATTTTTTTTTAAATGAAAATAATATTAAATTAGTTAATATATTTCTTTAATTTTAATAAAATGTCAAGATCCCAAATAGTAACTGAAATTCATAGACAAGCAAGACGTACAGTTTTTAGAGAAAATTTAAACAAAAAGGTTTAAATGACACATGGCAAATCGATTTAATCGAAATGATATCTTATACAAAGTTCAATAATGGCTATAAATATTTGCTTACGGTAATTTATACTTTTTCCAAATACGCCTATGCTCAACCTGTAAAAACCAAAAATTCTGAAAATGTTTTAAATGTTTTAATATCAATTATTAATAGAGCTAAAGTTATACCAAAAAATATTCACTCTGATCAAGGTACAGAATTTTTTAATTCACAATTTGAAAATTATATGAAAGAAAAAATCAAATAATCATTATCATACATTTAGTGAATTAAAAGCATCAATTGTACATTGTAGAACGATTTAACCGTACGTTGAAAAATTCCATGTGGAAAAAATTAAGTTTAAACGGAAATTATAAATGATCAAATATTATACAATCATAAATAATAGATTGTAATTCAACAAAACATAGTACAACAAAGCTTCCACCTGAAAAAATTACAAAGAAAAACGAAAAAGAGAGACTTAAGAATATATATATTGAACCAAAAATTTTTGAAAAGTATAGATTTAAGGTTGGAAATTTTGTAAGAAATAGTAAATATTAAGGTCATTTCGAAAAAGGTTATCAACCGAATTGGTCAACTAAGATATTTAAAATTGATAAGATAAATAAAACTTACCCTATTACATATCAATTAACAGATTACACTGACAAACCAATTTCAGAAGGCTTTTATGAAGCTGAGATCACACCTGTAAACTACCCAGATACTTACCTTGTAGAAAAAAATATAAAAAACAAGGAAAGAAAGTGTATGTAAAATGGCTTGGGTTTGATATTAATCATATAACATAGATAAATAAAAATAATATTGTTTAAATAAAAACATAAACATATGTAATTTCTGTTAACTCATTAATTTTTATTTTCTTTTCACAATTTTTGGTTTTTATGTACGGTAAATAAAGGTTTTTAGGTAGGGTATATACCCCTTTACCTGGACCTTTACCTGGATTCTGGACCTTTTAAGCGGTCCAAGGGCTAACGAACATACATAAAAAATCACGATAACTCAACAACTAATGACGCTATCTTCATAAAATTTGAGTTGTGGAGTACTGGTAATGAAACTACGGCGGTGATTGCGTACGGTGGGGAATGGACAATGGGTTCGGAACTTAGAACTTTTTGATCGAATTTAGGCCAAACGAGCCCAATTCCGAAACCAATGAAGATAGAACCTCTAAGTTTGGTATCAGGATGTCTCTTTCTATTTCCTTAGTGTCCTTGAAATTTGGGAACAATTGGAGTAGTGTGTTAAGGACCAGCCACACAGTTTCGAAGACCTTAAAGCAAATTTTTAAAATTAATAAAGATAGTAATTTCAAACAAATTAAGAAGTTACAAATTTGGCACCTATTTCCTGTGCGTTCTACTAATTTTGGATTAATCAGAGTGGTGGTTCAGGACCCCCCCTTAGACCCACAAAGGTTAAAATCTTATCATCGAAATAAATAAATATAGTAACTTAAAATTAAGATATAACGTTCCAGTTGTCTACAAGGGTTAACTTGTATTGAAAGTATGACGGGGACTGCATATGGGCGAAATCGTACCATGGTTTCGGGTTCTGGAACCTTTGAAAAGTTCAAGGGCTAACGAACATATATCTTGAAAGCAGTATAACTCAAAAAATTGATCGATCTGAGGCCAAACGAGTATAATTTCGAAGCCAAAGAATATATTTCCCTATTTCCTATGTGTCCCCGAAATTTAGACTTAATTGTAGTGGTGATTCAGGTGGCTCGTAAGAAATCCCAAAATTAAAAAGTTTATCTTCGAAATTCATGAAGATAGAAACTTTATATTTCTGTTTTTATTTAACACTTTTATATTCTTAAAAGGCTATAATAAATTAAAAACAAAATATTTTTTTAATAAGCGATTAAATTCCTTTTTTTTAATTTTTTTTATATCATATATTTTATTGAATTATTACCATAGGTGATATATAATTAAGACATTGTGTACAATACTTAAGCTATATTCAAGGGTACTTGCTGCATTTATGTAAAATTTATTGTTATATTTAAATGAATTATATGAAAAGTTCTAAATTTGTAATTATTTTTTAGAAATACATTTATCGCATATTTTGCGTTTGTAAGCTTTTCTAATAGGTACATAAACTAGCAATTTAAAATAATTGCAATTTTGAAAAATTTTAATTATTAAATATATTATGCTTTGATTAGTTTTTTATCACAAAATTTAATAATTGAAATTTTTTCACTTTTGTAATTGAATTGAAATAAATATATTTTCATTTAATTCGAGTTTTTTTATTTTTTAATATTTTTAAATAGATAAATTAGTAAGAATTTGTAATATTTTTGAATAGATAAAGTAATTATAAAATGTTTTTAGTATTATAAAGTTAATTTGGTTAGCTATGTCTTACGATCAAACTAATAACAGCTTTTATGGTTTTAAAATCACTTATGGACTTCCCATTAAATTTTAACCCAATAGGTGTAGAGTATTTATAAGTCGGTTGCACCGACTGACTGATTCTTTACTTGTTTTTTTATATCCATAAGGTGATGAACTATAATCCTCTAGAAAATTTCGTTTTTCTGACCTTTTTTGAATCGTTTTGTTTCAGATACTGTAATGACTTCAAAATTTGTAGTGCATCTAATGTTTTGCGAAATGACTAAAATATCTTCCTTACCTTGAGGGCTTAGAATAGAATTTTTAATTGTTTGAAAATTAACCTGTTTCGCTGCAGTATGATTTGAGCAGATACCTTTCACTTTAAAATTACTTTTTCTAAGTTATCTTTGCTGCTGTAAACTTTATATGCGTAAATTTTAGACCCCAACACTAACAAATTTAGTTATATAGTTATCAACTCCACAACTTTTCAATTCATTTTTCATGTCTCCAATAAAATCCCCAGTTGGTGGGTCGTATTCTCCTTTACGGCTTATGTAATATAAAACGTGATTTTCAAGCTTTTCTACATATCTATACAGCTGTAGACGTGCTTGAGCAGTATATGCTCATATACATATTAAATGCGGCAATACACACATATATTGTTGATAAGGATTCTGCTGCTTCTTCTTTGTACTACCAATTTACAACAATATTTTCATCGATAATTGGAAGAATTGGATTAACTTCCAAGGCTGAATATGTTTGTAGCTCGTAGAATTCTGCTTGTGAATTTATTATGGATGTTTTTTGCTGGTTTTGTCTCTGATCAAACATTCCCCAAAATGAGTTGAGAATTAATTTGGCAAGAGATCTTCTTCCTGGATTATTACAAATATTCGAAAATTTTAATTTTACAACTTCATTACTTACTTTTGCTGCTTTTTTATACTGCGAGACATTGTACTCCCATATTTCACAGATTTCTAATATTTCGTATCCCATATCTAAGCTTTAACAACCTCATCTAAGATCCAGGTACCAATTAAAGCTCGCTCTTCATCTGAATGGTTGCAAAGTTCTTCTGGTTCTTGATTTCACCGCATGAAAAACATAATGAAAACATTAGTTTATTATTTTGTTTCAATGGTAAAAGAAGATGAAACAAATATTCTGATGGTACAATTTTACATTTGATGAGACCATCTAAATTTCAAGGTTCTTTCTGCAATACAGGGAATTTCCTATATGCACCTTTGGATGTCCTACAGGAAATTTGTCATATTTGCAAATATATAGATATAATTTACATACATCTATGTATAAAATTTTTTCATTGGAGCGGCATTTATAATAGCTATATATGTTTCCTGCTCTACCACCATTAAAAGCATCACGTGGGTTTAGTGGTAAGTTATATATTAGTGGATGTTTTTCTAAGCACTGCATATCTTGGATTTTTGATTGTTTTTTAAATTAACAAGCCCACATTTCAATTACTTTTTATACAGCTATTTTTATTTATAATAGCTGTATATGTTTCCTGCTCTACCACCATTAAAAGCATCACGTAGGTTTAGTGGTAAGTTATATATTAGTGGATGTTTTTCTAAGCACTGCATATCTTGGATTTTTGATTGTTTTTTAAATTAACAAGCCCACATTTCAATTACTTCATATCCTAGACTATTCAGTGTTTCGGATTTAGCTATGGTTCTCTCATATCGTCCATTTAATGAGTCATTTATATCATCATATAAAGATTCATCACGTCTATGCTGTAAACAAATGGGATGTCCATGAAAATAATATCCATGGAATTCAAAAATTTGTTTAGTTACTGCGCAAAATCCGTCTACTTTAACTCCTGCAATAACTGCTTCTTTTCATTTAGCCGCATGTTCAATATTGATATTTCTTTTTTCCTCTTGAAAAATTAACCATTTAATAGCTTCTTTTGATTGGTTATTAGAATATTTATATCCATTTTTAGGAATCAGATCAATAGTGTCAAAAAATTACGTCGAAAAACAGATTCCAGGCTGATGAGATAGTTGTTGCTTCTAAGAATGGCTCAACGTTGCATTGTTCAAGAAATAATTTTCTAAATGAAAAAAAAGCTTGAGTTAATACTTGTACATCACTAATACAATAATCAACGATGTCACGTTTCATATCAAAAGAATTACCCTTATTTTCTTCATACCGTTTAATGAAGGTATTACGCTCTTCCACATGCGCTGTATCCGGGTTATAATATTTAATATCAGCGGCTTTAGTTTTTGAGTTTTTTTAATATTAGCCTTTAGAATCATTAAAATGTCCCGGACCAATGGGCTTATTTCGACCATATGCAATCCCCGCCGTATTTTAAGTCTTAGTAACCTACATTTAAAATTTCATCAAGATAGCTCTATTAGTTTTTGTGTTATCGTGCCTACGGAGGGACATGACTATATCGACTAACCACTTTAGGTGGTTACAAACAGTATACAAAAGTGAATATACCATTTCCTATTACATAGGTGTAGGGTATAAAAATTATTTTTGTTTTAAAAATTTTTAAGATTTTCTTATTTTCATAGATACTAAAGAAAAATATTTATAAGATAATAGACCGTTTTGAAAAGCGTTCAGTTTTTGACCTTAACATCGGCATATACAAGTTAGAAATATCCATATAAAAAATATAAATAACTCGATTATTTGAAAATTGTGTCACAAATGCGAGACACGCGGTATGAAAAGTGAGTTTTTTTTCAAAATTTTTATATTCACGTACATTTAAATAAATAATTGAAAAATAAGAATATACAAATATATGTAACAAAAAAAAAATGGCAAGTTTCTGCTTCAACTTTAAGGCTGTGTTACATAATATTTTTATTTAGTATTGCTGTTTCTTTGCTAACTAGATTAAGCAGAAAAAAAACATGGATATAAAAACAAACAATATTATTACAATTTTAAGGCTGGTGTATATAATATTTTTATTTATTATGTTTTTCTATCTAAATGTTTTATTACATACCTACTTTGTTTTTGTCTGCTAAAAATAACTTTGAATTGAATAATGATTTTAGTTTTCTAAGAAAAATTTTAGACTTTAAGATTTAAAAAAGAAGTGAATCAAAATTTATTTTTATTCCCTAGTTCTAAAAATATTCAGTCTACTTACTTAATATTACGATTAAGCGATGATTTTTACGTAACATTGCTGGCAAGCGTAACGTCAAGTTTTTCATTCCTTGCAATAGTATAGTTAATTTGCAAGTTTAATTTAAAAGGAAATAAAATTTATAATTATAATTAAATCAAAGAATTGTTAAAAGAATATTTTTAACAAAAACTAAAATGACTGATATGAAATGATGAAATGAAAAAAATATGTTTTAAAACATTTTTAAATTAAAAAAAACCTTATTATTTTAAACTTAGCGCGAAATGAACACAATGTTCCAAGTTAGTTTGAAGTAATTTTTTTCCCATTGATGAGTTGCGTTCTGCCGCTTAAGCTTTGTGAACCAACATGAGTAAATACTATAAATACCAAGAAAATAATAGCTGCCAATTTTTTGAATGTGTTAAAAAATTTTCAATTTTTAAATAAACTTGAATTTAAATCACAAGTTATAAGTTCTGTATAAATAGATTAGAAGTAAATTCTTTTAAATCAGAAGTAAAGAATATTTTATATTTTTAAGTTTTGCATTATTAATATAAAATTTTACTGTAAATTAAAATACACTGGTTCGAGTTAGAATAAATTTCCTTTATTTTCTTTATGTTAAATCTTTATTGAGGCAAATTTAATTCAATAGCTACATTTTGCAACTTATTAGAGTATAAATTTTCGTTTCAGTCGTCGTTATAAAATGATAAAATGTCAATATAAAATCATTTGAACTTAAGGAAAAAAAAAACTGGTAAAAACTGGCGACTGAATTGATAAGTGTCTTAAAAAATTAAAAAATTACAATTGTTTTATACCAGTTGCAAGGAAAAATTTTTAATTTCTATTATTGAAATAATTTAACAAAAAAGATTTTTTAAGTTATTTGTAATTATTAAATTTGTAAAAAATTTTAGAATAGATTTTTACCAATTTAGAAAAATTTCAAATAATTTTAATACGCACTGTTTTTTGTATTTTTTTTTTTTCATAAATTTTTAATTCAAATGTATCGTTATGATTCCTTAAGGCCCCCTCTATTTTGAACACTCAATTTATTTCTTAAAGTAATGATTTACTTTCTAATGGAACCTCATTGCAAAATTTCCACCGTGTTAATTAAAAGTACAAACATTGCCGCCAAAACAACTTAATAAGTTATTTGTATATATTTGTAGTTTTTCTTTTAAGGAACAAATGATTAAAGATTTAATTAGAAACTATAATTAATGTGAAGCATTTGATAAGGGATTGTCTGAATTAGAAACAATTTTTGTGATAATGATTTAAGTTGTGCAATTTTAGCTCTGCTTTATCGTTCTGTAAGTTCTGTAGTACTTTCTTCTGAAATAAATTTAGGGAACGAATCTATAAATGAACGAAATTTATATTTTGGCTGAAAGAATGTTTGAAAATATGAATGAGAATAAAAATTGGTTGTAGATCAAGTTTTATTATCTGTAAGAAAGGAATCAATGGTTTCCGCTTTTGAAGCGAGCTTGATATGGAAAAATATATATATTTGTGATCAGCGTGACCTCCTAAGTCGATATAGCCATGTCCGTCCGTCCGTAGGCACGATAACTCAAAAAATAAGTAACTGTAGGTTACTAGTAATGAGACTAAAGCGGGAATTGCGTACAATCAAAATTGGACCATGGGTTCGGAACCTAGAACGTTTTGATCAAGTACCTTTGAATATAGCTTAAGTATTGTACACGAAGTCTTAATTATATATCACCTATCGAATTTAGGCCAAACGAGCATAATTCAAAAACCAATGAAGATAGAACCTCGAAATTTGTTATCAGAGTGTCTCTTTCTATTCCCTAAGTGTCTTTGAAATTTGGGACCAGCCAGAGTAGTGGGTTTAGGACCAGCCACACAGTTCCGAAGACCTTAAGGCATATTTTCGAAATTAATAAAGATAGTAACTTCAAACAAATTTAGAAGTTTCAAATTTGGCACATGTGTGCTCTTTACTGTTTCCTGTGCGGTTCCTCTAATTTTGGATCAATTAGAGTGGTGGTTCAGTACCCCTCTTAGACCCCCCTAATGTTTAAAAGCTTATCATCGAAATTAATGAAAATAGTAACTTAACATTAAGATAGAACGTTCCAATTGTGTATAAGAGTTAACTAGTATTGAAAGTATGACGGGGACTGCATATTGGCAAACTGGTACCATATTTTCGGGTTCTGGAACCTTTGCAAAGTTCAAGGGCTAAAGAGCGTTCTGTAAGTTCTGTAGTACTTTCTTCTGAAATAAATTTAGGGAACGAATCTATAAATGAACGAAATTTATATTTTGGCTGAAAGAATGTTTGAAAATATGAATGAGAATAAAAATTGGTTGTAGATCAAGTTTTATTATCTGTAAGAAAGGAATCAATGGTTTCCGCTTTAGGAATTAATTGTATCGATCTTGGTTGAAAGATATAACTCAATGTAATGAACCAATGGGTGGAAAATTAATTGTGTTTGGTGGCGATTTTCAACAAATCCTTCCAGTTGTTTTCCATGGAGACAGAATTAGAATAGTTGAAGCATGTATACAAAATAAAGTAATCGGGCCAAAAGTAACTTTAATTCACTTAAAAAAGAATATGAGATCAAATCCAAATGAGATAAACTTTTCCAAATGGCTTTTGCTATTAGGTAATAATTAGATTCCCATTAAATTGAGTGAAGAGATTATTAAAATACCCGATGAATTTATTTGTACCGGTTCAATAATAAATCATGTTTTTGGTGAAAAGATTGAAGATTTTCAGAATATTGCTTCAAAAGCTATTATGTGCTCTTTAAATGAGAGTTGTTTAAAAATAAATGTAGAAATTTTAAAACTAACTACTATTTTAAAAAAAACAAACTAATTCACTACAGTGTGAATTTCGTCATATCAGTTTCAACAGATAGTATTATTTTGCCAACAGAATACAGTGATTCTCTGACACCCCCAGGATTAATGTTAATATAAGTTTTGGTTTAATAAATGGAACTCGAGTAATTTTAGTGATATGTTAGAAAATTCTTTAAAATTAGAAATTGTTACAGAGAATTCTTTAAAGTAGTTTTTCGTCCTACTTCGAATAGAGCTAATTTTTACTGACGTAAATATGCCATTCACTTTGGGAAGAAAGCAGTTTACTATTAGATTAGCTTTTGTGATGACTTTAAATAAAGCACAAGAACAAACTTATGACAAAATCGGGATTTATTTAACTCAATCTGTATTCACCCATGGGGAACTATACGTAGCATTTAGTAAAGCCAAATCTGCAAATGATGTGAGAGTTCAAATAGACCAAACAAACTTACATGGTTAGTTTGAACAGCATATTGTTTGAACAGCACAGATATACAGTACTGCAAATTATTTAGAGTTGTAGTGGATAGGCGTAAAATTTTTAGCTGAAAAATAAAATAAAAAATAAAATTAAAATTGGAAAAAAAAAGAAGAAAGGAAAATACAAAAAATTAATAAAACGGACAATACAAAAAATTATTTAATTTAAAAATTAAATTTAATATATGTCAAAACAAGTAAAGAAACAGCCAGTCTGTGCAACCGACTTAGAAATACTTTACACCTATTTGGTTCAAATTTAATGGGAAGTCCATAAGTCATTTTAAAACCATAAAAGCTGTTATTAGTTTGATCGTAAGACGTAGCTAACCAAATTAACTTTATAATACTAAAAACATTTTCTAATTACTTTTCTAATTTATTTACAAATTCTTACTAATTTATCTATTTAAAAATATTAAAAAATAACAAAAAAACTTGAAATAAATGAAAATGTATTTATTTAAATTCAATTACTAAAGTGAAAAAAATTGAATTGTTAAATTTTATGATAAAAAGCTAATCCAAGCATAATATATTTAATACCTAATTAAAATTTTTCAAAATTGCAATTATTTTAAATTGATAGTTTATGTACCTATTAGAAAAGCTTATAAACGCAAAATATCCAATAAATGTATTCTAAAATATAATTACAAATTTAGAACTTTTCATATAGTTCACTTAAATGTAACAATAAATTTTTCATAAATGCAGCAAGTACCCTTGAATATAGCTTAAGTATTGTACACAATGTCTTAATTATATGTCACCTATGGTTTTTAATTTATAAAATATAATAAATATGTTATGGTAAAATTCTTAGCCTTTTAAAAATATAAAAGTGTTAAATAAAAACGGACATAGGAAAGAACCCTCGTGTATCAAATTTAAAGCTTCTATCTTCATGAATTTCGAAGATAAGTTTTTAATTTTGGGATTTCTTAGCAGGCACCTGAACAACGACTACAACTAAGTCTAATTTTCGGGGACACATAGGAAATAGGAAATATATTCTTTGGCTTTGTAATTATGCTTGTTTGGTCTCAGATCGATCAAAAGTTTCTAGAATCCGAACTCATTGTCCGAACTCGACCAGAACCAATTCCCATGGTACTTTCATTACTAGTAACCTAGAGTTTAAATTTCATCAAAATAGCGGCATTATTTTTTGAGTTATGCTATTTTTAAGATATATGTTCTTTAGCCCTTGAACTTTTCAAAGGTTCCAGAAACCGAAAACATGGTATCATTTTGCCCATATACAGTCCCCGTCATACTTTCAATACTAGTTAACTCTTATAAACAATTGGAACGTTCTATCTTAATTTTAAGTTACTATTTTCATTAATTACGATGATAAACTTTTAAACCTTGGGGGGTCTAAGAGGGGTACTGAACCACCACTCTGATTAATCCAAAATTAGAGGAACCGCACAGGAAACAGTAAAGAGCATCCATGTGCTAAATTAGAAACTTCTAAACTTGTTTGAAGTTATTATCTTTATTAAGTTCGAAAATATGCTTTAAGGTCTTTGGAACTGTGTGGCTGGTCCTCAACCCACTACTCCAATTGGTCCCAAATTTCAAGGACACTTAGGAAATAGAAAGAGACATCCTGATACCAAATTTGAAGGTTCTACCTTCATTGGTTTTGGAATTATGCTTGTTTGGCCTACCTTCGATCAAAAAGCTCTAAGTTTCGAACCAATTGTCCATTCCTCTCCGTACGCAATCACCGCCCTAGTTTTATTACCAGTACCCTACAACACAAATTTTATGAAGATAGCGTCATTAGTTGTTGAGTTATCGTGATTTATTATATATGTACGTTAGCCCTTAGAAACGATTAAAAGGTCCAAAATTCGAAACCTTGGGCCGATTTCGTCCATATGCAGTCCGTGCTGTACTTTAAATACTAGTTAACCCTTGTACATATGTGGAACGTTCTATATTAATTTTAAGTTACTATGTGGAACTTATGTTCCACATATGTGGAACGTTCTATATTAATTTTAAGTTACTATTTTTAGTAATTTCGATTATAAGCTTTTAAGCCATCGGAGGTTTAAGAGGGTTACTGAACCACTACTCCAATAGATCTCAAATTAGGGGGACATACAGAAAATAGTAAGGAACAACCTTGTGCAAATTTAAAGCTTCTAGATGTTTTCAAGTTGCTATCTTTATTAATTTTAAAGATATGCTTTAAGGTCTTCAGAAATGTGTGTCTGGTCCCCGACCCACTAATCCAATGGGGCCCAAATTACAAGGACACTAAGGAAATAGGAAGGGACACCCTGATACCAAATTTGGAGGTTCTATCTTCATTGGTTTCGGAATTATGCCAGTTTTGCCTAAATTCGATCAAAAAGTTCTAGGTTCCGAACCCATGGTCAAATTTTGATCGTACGCAATTCCCGCCTTAGTCTCATTACTAGTAACCTACGGCACAAATTTGATGAAGATAGCGTCATTTGTTGTTGAGTTATCATGATTTTTTATACCCTACACCTATAGAATAGGTAAAGGGGTATATTAACTTTGGTATGGTGTTTGTAACCACCTAAATGAAGCGAGCTTGATATGGAAAAATATATATATTTGTGATCAGCGTGACCTCCTAAGTCGATATAGCCATGTCCGTCCGTTGGTTCTGGTCGAGTTCGGACAATGAGTTCGGATTCTAGAAGCTTTTCATCGATTTGAGGCCAAACGAGTATAATTTCAAAGCCAAAGAATATATTTCCTATTTCCTATATGTTCCCGAAATTTAGACTTAATTGTAGTCGTGGTTCAGGGTCCTCCTAAGAAATCTCAAAATTAAAAAGCTTATCTTCGCAATTCATGAAGATAGAAACTTTAAATTTGATACACGAGGGTTCTTTCCTATTTCCGTTTTTATTTAACGCTTTTATATTTTTAAAAGGCTAAGAATTTTACCATTAAACATATTTAGTATAATATTTTATAAATTAAAAACCATCGGTGATATATAATTAAGACATCTTGTAAAATACTTAAGCTATATTCAAAGGTACTTGCTGCATTTATGTAAAATTTATTGTTATATTTAAAGGAACTATATGAAGAGTTCTAAAGTATAAGAAATACGTTTATTGGATATTTTGCGTTTATAAGCTTTTCTAATATGTACATAAACATCAATTTAAAATAATTGCAATTTTGAAAAATTTTAATTATATAGTTTTATGTTGTTTATTTGAGCTGTTCTTACAGACTGACTTTAATACAAATTTATATTTTATAATTCAATTTGTGTGATGTTTGAATGGATAAAATACTACGTAAGCAAAATTCTAATACATCAAAATATTTAACTTGATTAGAATCATACGATTATAATCAAGTTTGGTTTTTTGTTTTGTTATTTCCGTAAATTAGCGTTTACGAAATTTGATAGTTAAAGTACAGTTATGCATTTTAAGGAATGCGATTAAAATTTAAAAGTACAGTTTATAAATTGACTGTTTAAATAGATGTATGCATTTTGCTTACGTAACACCTCCATCCCTAAGAGATTTTGGTCTCCAAAATTTAAAATTTAAAAAGGACTTGTTTCAAGTTCCCTTGGCTTTACATCTGATTGATTTATACTTATTTTAATATTTTCCTTTGACTTTGTTTTTTTATAACAGTAGCTTATTATCATAATTACAATTACTATTACAAATAGGGTTTTAACCGTTAGTAAAGTATTAAAATTAACCTTAGATTTATATTCTAAGTATTCAACAGCTTTTAAGTTTTCAATTTGGTTTACATGAATTTGCTTAAGAGTAAAGTTATTTATAGTTTTTATTATATTTAATTCATTTGCAATTGGTATAATAGGTAAATCTTTAAATTTTACAATTGTATTAGAAAACTAGCTGTGCCCGGTCCGCGTTGCTGGCCCCCGTCCGTGTTGCTGGTCCCGGTCCATGTTTCCATAGAGTCAAAGCAAAAGCTCAAATGACTGGAGTTTAATTTTAAATAAAGGAAAAAATTCTTTGAAATCTCTTGTGGTTGAATTTTTTGTACACATAATTAATTTTTAATTTTAATTAAAAACAAATTTTTTAAATTTTAAATTAAATTCTTTCCTTTTTTTTATAATCTAATTAGTCGGCATTTTGAAAAAACAAAATTCAACTGAAAATAAATATATATATGTATATATTATATAGATTTATATATATATGCACGTTTGAATATATATATATATATATATATATATATATATGTAATTATTTATGACTACCTATGAATTCGCCAAGATCTTTTCAATGATATCCCACATGATCATATACAGCAAATTTTATATGAAGGGCTTTAAACGGTTTCTGGACCCAATTGGGGCGTCCTGGAAACTTGGTCTCCAAACAAAAGTTGTTAAGCTCGCAAAGACCTTTTCAATGATACCCCACATGATCATATACAGCTGATTTTATATCAAGGGCTTTAAACGCTTTCTGGACCCAAGTGGGGCGACCTGGAACCTTGGTCCCCAAACAAAAGTTGTTAAGCTCGGCAAGACCTTTTCAATGTATTTTTGTATGTTATATCATAAAAAAATAGAAATTAAAAATTTTGTCTAAAAAATAAAAAAAAAATTTTAGGGGTGGACTACCCCTAACATTTAGGGGGATGAAAAATAGATGTTGGCCGATTTTCATAGACACCGGATAAGCACAAAAAATTTCATCAAAATCGGTCAAGCCGTTTCGGAGGAGTATGGCAACGAAAACTGTGACACGAGAATTTTATATATTAGATTCATTGTTTTTAATATTCAAATTACAATTGCTAAATTTAATTAAATTATTTTCTTTAATAATTATTTCTTGGTTAATACAGTTTTGTACAATTTTTGTTCTTTCTAAGTTTAAAGTTACAATTAATTCGTCGTTAATTTTTTCTATAGATTCTATTTCATTTATTTTATAGTTACATGTACTGTTTCCTTTTTTAATACAATTATTATTTGGATATTGTAAGTTTTTCTTTAACAGTTCCTTTTTATTATTTTGTTCAAATATTTCCTTATCTTTTAAAATAATATTTATTATAGGTGTGTCTAATTGCACATGTTTATGGTTCGGGAATGGTATGACTAAAGCTTTAAAATAGGTTTCGATAGTGAAGTTTGGAAGGAATAGGACGATTATTATAAGGCCGTCCTTAATAAAATAGTACTTTTTATGTACGGCATCTCTTCGATAGTTAGGTTGTATTTTTGAATTTCGTCGTCTGTAAGTATGTCGTGAGCATATCTTTAATTTGTTGTAAATGATTATTAATTGAGGTCATTTGTGCCAAAAGTTGGAGTGTGAAAGGAGTTTGCGATATTTTTGCAATAAAGTTGTTAGTTTGGTTTTCGATTTTTGTTAGGTATTGAGTAATTTCCAGTTGCTGGTTGTTCACGTGTTCGGCTATTGAGTGGATATTTTTCTCAAAATTTTTGTTAATAATTACTTGGTCGTTAATTTTATTAGTTACTTGTCTGGTGTTAAAGTTTAAATTTTGTAATTGCTTGAATATTTGTTCTGAGTCATCCTTATCCATTGTGCCTGTCAAAAATTTCATTGTTGTACCCAGGGCGTTAATTAGTCCACGTTTATTTCTAATTTCCCGTCAAGTTTGGGTATCAGTGAGTTCAGAGTGTGTTGTAAATTAAAAATTCTAATGTTAAAATTTTGTGTTCTGTGCTTGTTTCTTTTAGATTAAGAAGATTGAAATTATGGTACAAGTTTCCAATTATTTCTTGGTATTCAGTGAGGTTTACAATGTGAAAGTTTTTGTGTAGTTATTAATAATTTTTTGTTCTTCCAATTTTATAATAGCAAAACCATTTTCATTCTTGAGTTGGCTTATTTGTATAGATTGGAGCGACGCTTGTGGAATAGAGAGAATGAGTAGAAGTAGTAGTTCCATTTCCTAAAATTATAAAAGAAGTTTTTATTGAATTTGGAATAGAGAGAAAAACAATAATAAAAATTAACTTAAGAAGTCTACCTCGAAAGAGACTTCTATATTTTCAGTTGGTAAAAAAATTAATAATAAAAATAAAAATTGATGGTGATGATAAAGCATCTAATCCTTGGTTACCTATTACCTATTTTATTACGATTTTATTGAAATTTAAACTTTCGTTTTTGTTGCTTTTTGCAATATTTAGTTTTCCTTTTATTGCTCGTATCGACTATGTATTTGCCGTCTACTTTAAAGTTTCTCAGAATTTTATACTTAGGTTTACATTTACCTACATCTCTATTAACGACAATTTTTGCATGTAAATTTTCATTTAAAGTTTTATTCTTATTTAAGTTTGCTAACCTTCTTCTTTTTTCTTCTTCAAATCTTTTTGCTAAAATTTCGATCTCCTCTTTTGGAATGTTTTTATTTAAGAAGTCTATTGGTTTACGTTTCGTGGTAGAGTGAATTGTTCTATTATATGTCATGATAATTTTAAAGATTTTATCGTTTAAGTCTTCAGTTTCATTAGTTTTGTCAATTTCTAAGATTCTAATATGTTCGTTTAGTGTGCCATGTAACCGTTCAACGTCTGAATTGCCGGTTTTATTCCCAGGTGTAGTTTGGTGAAATTCGATTTGGTTTTCTATAAGAAATTGTTCTATGGCACTGTGTATTATGCACTTTTCGTTATCTGTTATTAATTTTTTCATGTTTCCCAAATAAATTAGCCTTTCTTTTAGTGCTTTTAAAATAGAGATCCACGTTCTATCATTAAGTTTGTGGATGGTAGCATGTTTAGAGAATTTGTCTATCATAGTTAGATACATAACATTCCTGCATGGAAACCAAATGTCCATGTGGACGATATCATTAAATTGTGTAGGAGATTGTGTGATCTCAAATGGGAGTTTTAAAGGTCTCCTATCATGTTTCGCTAAGGTACACACTTCACAATTGTTTATGAATTTTTGTATTTGTAATTGCAGTTTTGGGTAATGGTACATTTCCTTAAGTTCGGAAAAAATTTCCGATATATCGCGATGGTTATTGCGAAGGTATTCAGCTTTTATTATTTCAAGAATTTTATTTTTATCCGTTATATCTTGTAGTTTTATGTTAGATTTTAATATTTTTAGACGTTGATTATTAGCAAAGAATTTAAGATAGAGGTTTTGAAAGTTGAGATAGATATCAATGTTATCGCTGTATACACATACTAATCCTTTTTCGGGTAGACAGCGTTGCATCTTTTCTAATAAGTTAGTATCTTTAGTAACATAGAGAAGATTTTGACATTTTTTATTTCTAATTTTCGTGGTGAATTTTTCTTTATTACTTAAGATTAGGTAAATTTGATTTTTGAATAAGTTAACAGGTTTTTCTGTTATTTTAATATGATATAGGTCATCTTCATTTGCGCTATGTACTGTAGCTGCAGTAGACATGATTTCATTATCATTATCATTGTTCGTTGTAGAGTGCATCGTAACGTTAGTGGTCATAATTTCATCATTATTGTCAATGTTTGGTGCACTATGTGTCTCTACTTCGTTTAAAAATTGTAAAATTGAGGGCTCGATTATTGATTCGCTTTTGTCGCAAGAATTTTTATTTGTGCAAGGGAGTCGACTTAAACCATCAGCAATTTTATTGTCTTTCCCTTTAAGATAGTTTATTGTAAATTTATATTCGTTTAATTTGATCTTCCACCTTTGTAGTTTCATGTTTGGTTCTTTAAGATTGTTAAGCCATACCAAAGGTTTATGATCACATTGAACAGTAAAATTTCTACAGTAAAGGTAAGTATGAAAATGTTTGGTAGCCCAAACGATAGCGAGAAGTTCCTTCTCTATCGTCGAGTATCTTATTTCATGGTTGTTCAGTGTTCTCGAGGCATAGGCGATCGGGTGGTTATTTTGTTCAGTGTTCTCGATTCATAGGCTATCGGGTGGTTATTTTGGCTTAGTACGGCGCCTAAAGCGAAGTTAGACGCGTCCGTGGTTAGTGTAAAATGTTTAGAAAAGTCTGGGTTTTTTAGAATGGGTTCTGTTGTTAATAGAGTTTTTAGTTTTTTAAAAGCCTCCATGTATTCTTTGTCATTTTTACTAATTTTAGATTTTTTTTTTAAATAATGTATTAACGGATAAGCTACTTTGGAGTAATCCTTTACAAATTTCCGGTAATAGCCGGTTAATCCTAGAAAAGATTTTATCTCTTTTTGTGAAGATGGAAGAGGAATATTTTGAATAGCGCTGATTTTTGATGGATCAGGTTTTATACCTCCTTGGGTGATTACATGACCCAAGAAGTTAGTAGACAGTTGAGCAAAATTACATTTGTCTATTTGAATCGTTAAGTTTGCTTCGCGCAATTTGGTTAAGATTTTTTTAATTGAAACTAAGTGTTCTTCGAATGATGACGAGAAGATTAGGATGTCATCCAAGTAGACAACGCATATTTTATTGATAAATTCGCTTAATACATGGTTCATTAATCTTTGAAAGGTGGAGGGTGAGTTTTTTAAGCCGAAGGGCATACGAGTGAACTCATAATGGCCACTTCTAGTTGAAAATGCTGTTTTGCATCGATCATCTGGATGGACTTCAATCTGATGAAACCCTTTCGCCAGATCTAACGTGCTGAAATAGCGACAATTTCCCAATTTCCGAAGAAGATCCTCGATGTTGGGTATTGGAAATTTGTCATCGACTGTGTTATCATTAAGTCGACGATAATCAATAACAATTCTCCACTTTTGTTTGTTAGAATTGTCCATTTTCTTAGGAACAATCCAAATATGTGCGTTGTATGGTGACATGCTATTAACGATTATACCTTGATGTAACATTTCTTTAATTTGACGATCGACCTCATCTCTATGGATTTCAGGATAACGGTATCCTTTTGAATAAACTGGTATATCGTTTTTTGTTATTATTCTATGTTTAATTGCAGTTGTAAAATTAAGTTTTTCATTCTCTTGATGAAAAATATCCTTAAAATAATTTAAGAGCGATTTAATTTGTGCAATATTTTTGTTATTTAGGTGAGATGGAAAATTAAAGTTAAGTCCGTTATCACAATCACACTGGTTAAAACTGAAAACATTAATAGAATCATCAACATATTTGTTTTCGTAGTACTGTTCTTCTTCATAATTTAGGAAGAACGGGATAGAACCTTTTTGTGTTATAAGTAACCTTTCTTTATAGTCAATGTTAATGTTTAGTGTGGACAAAATGTTTTTACCTATTAGACCATCAAAATAGTTATGGAACGGAAATTCCAGGAAATCAACGAAGAAGTTAGGTTCATTAAAGATTTGAAAGAGAGGGAACCTACATCTAATATTTAAAGAAAGTTTCCTATTGAAAGCCGTAAGTGGGACGGGTTTAATTACGGTTTTCCATTTAGGATTACAGAGGTTGGTATTAATGGTACTATACTCTGCAACGGTATCAATAATGAATCTAAGTAGTCGATTTTTTTGTTTAATTATCATATAGGGTAGCTGTTTGAGGCGTTGACGCGAAAATTAGTTGAGTCAGTATTTGTCTCATTATTTGAGTTCATAGAGATGTCCATTGGTTCTAGATTTAGATTTCGGTTATAATTGTTTGAATAGTTATTTGTTGTATTAAACCTAAAAGGTTGTATGTTAGATGGACGATTAATTGATTGAGAATCATAATTATTATACCTATTCTGATTTGAATAATTATGATGAATTTGTTGTGAATTTCGTTTGTTAAAACCATTATTGTGATAATTATTTGTAGGCAGATTTGAATTCTTGAAATTGGTTTGTTGTTGATTGTTAAAATTATATGAGTTTCGTTTATTGAAACCATTGTTGCGATGGTTATTTGTAGAGAAATTTGAATTTTTAAAATTGGTTTGCTGTTGATTATTATTAGGGTTGTAATTTTTCCCTAGAAAATTATTAAATTTTTTTTGTTTATTTCCATTATTATTATTCGGATAATTATTTTTATTTTGAATACCTTTAAAGTATAAGTAGTCATTTTGTACTATAATCTCGTAAGCGTCAAATAGCGTTGTAGGGTTTCTATTAACAATAATTCCCCTGACTGGTTCGGGTAAATTATCTTTAAATGTGTTTAGAGCAATTCTTTTATTTGCTTCTATTTTTTCTTTATTGTCTCCCCCTTGGAGCAAATACGCGTTGTTGATACGTGTTAGTTTAAAGTTAATTTCATCATAGAAATTTTTTATTGTGGACGTACACCTAACTAATATTAGGTTGTCTACAAGACGTGAAACTGGGACGGTATCTCCATGGTTTTTTATTAGTATTGATTTAAATTCGGTCCATGTTTCGACTGGCCCGTGAGAAAGTAAGATTTGTTTAGCTTTTCCTATTATTTTATCTTCGATATGTCCGAAAAGAAGTTTTTTATACTGAGACCCCGCTAGATCTTCTATAAGTGGGATAAAGGATTCTATCCTTTGTATAAAATTAGTTAAGTCGCATTGATCGCCAGTAAAAGGTGGCAATTGGGCGATGCACTTCACAATTAGGTTGAAGTTAGGAATTTCGCTTTCATTGGCGTTAGAAATTTTAAAATTGTTTAGGTTTAATAAAATAAAATAGTAGTAAAGCAAAGAAATTTTTATTCAATGCAATTTATTCTAATAATATCTAAATAAAATAAAGAACCTTATTATTTTTTATTTAACGATTTTGTTCAAAAAATTTCAAAGTATTTACGTAGAAGTTAAGGATATACTTGAACCTATAAACTGTAACTAAAACAAAATTATGAAAGATTCACAATTTGTTTTCTTGATGAACCAAAAAGGAAAAATAACTGTATTCGAAAACAATACATGTAACAAAATTAAAATTGTAAAATTGTCAAATTGTCAAAAGAAGACGTTAGCAATAGAGAAATATAACAAAAACAAGTAAAGAAACAGTCAGTCGGTGCAACCGACTTAGAAATACCCTACACCTATTTGGTTCAAAATTAAGGACATATCCATAAGTTATTTTAACACCATAAAAGCTGTTATTAATTTGATCGTAAGACATAGCTAACCAAATTAACTTTATAATACTAAAAACATTTTCTAATTATATTATCTATTAAAAAATATTACAAATTCTTACTAATTTGTCTATTTAAAAATATTCAAAAACAAGCAAACTTGAAATAAATGAAAATATATTTATTCCAATTCAATTACAAAATGAAAAAATTCTAATTATTAAATTTTGTGATAAAAAGATAATCAAAGCATAATATATTTAATAATCCAAATTTTTAAAAATTGCAATTATTTTAAGTGGTTAGTTTATATACCTAATAGAAAAGCTTACAAACGCAAAATATGCAATAAATGTATTTCTAAAATACAATTACAAATTTAGACCTTTTCATATAATTCATTTAAATATTCAAATAAATTTTACATAAATGCAGCAAGTACCTTTGAATATAGCTGAACCACTACAATTAAGTCTAGATTTCGGAGACACATAGGACATAGGAAATATATTCTTTGGCTTTGAAATTAAACTCAACCAGAACCAATTCCCATGGTACTTTCATTACTAGTAACCTAGAGTTTAAATTTCATCAAAATACCGGCATTATTTTTTGAGTTATGGTGTTTTAAGATATATGTTTGTTAGTCCTTGAACTTGTCAAGGGTTCCAGAACCCCAAACCATGGTACGATTTCGCCCATATGCAGTCCCGTCATACTTTCAATACTAGTTAACCCTTGTATACAATTGGAACGTTCTATCTTAATTTTAAGTTACTAGTTTTATTAATTTCGATGATAAGCTTTTACACATTTGGGGGTCTAAGAGAGGTCCTGAACCACCACTCCAAATGATCCCAAATTAGGGGGGCATGGAAGAAATAGTAAAGAACACCCTGGGCCAAAAGCTTCTACATTTGTTTCAAGTTACTATTTTTATTAATTTCGAAAATATGCTTTAAGGTCCTCGGAACTGAGTGCCTGGTCCCCGACCCACTAGTCCAATGGGGTCCAAATTTCAAAGACACTTACGCAATTGGAAGGGACACCCTGATACCAAATTTGGAGGTTATATCTTCATTGGTTTCGGAATTACGCTAGTTTGGCCTAAATTCGATAAAAAAGTTCTCAGTTCCGAACCCATTGTCCAATCCTCACCGCACGTAATCACCGCCGTAGTTTCATTACCAATAACCTACAGCACAAATTTCATGAAGATAGCCTCATTAGTTGTTGAGTTATCGTGATTTTTAATATATGTTCGTTATCCCTGACACCGACTAAAAGGTCCAGAATCCGAACCCATGGGCTGATTTCACCCTTATACAGCCCGCGCTTTACTTATAGTACTAGTTAACCCTTGTACACAATTTAAACGATCTATCTTAATTTTAAGTAACTATTTTTAGTAATTTCGATTATAAGCTTTTAAAACTTGGGAGGTCTGAGAGGGGTACTGAACCACCTCTCCAATTGATCCCAAATTAAGGGAACACGCAAGAGATAGTAAAGAACACCCTTGTGGCAAATTGGAAGCTTCTACATTTTTTCAAGTTGTTATCTTTATTAATTTTAAAGATATGTTTAAGGTCTTCGGAAATGTGTGACTGGTCCCCGACCCAGTAGTCCAATGGGACCCAAATTCTCAAGACACTTAGGAGATAGGAGGGGACACCCTGATACCAAATTTGGAGGTTCTATCTTCATTGGTTTCGGAATTATGCTCGTTTGGCCTAAATTCGATCAAAAAGTTCTAGGTTCCGAACGCATGGTCCAATCCCGACCTTACGGAATCCCCGAAGTAGTTTCATTACTAGTTACCTACAGCACAAATTTGATGAAGAAAGCGTCATTAGTTGTTGAGTTATCGTGATTTCTTATATATGTTCGTTAGCCCTTCGATCGATTAAAAGGTCCAGAATCCGAACCCATGGGCCGATTTCGCCCATATGCAATCCCCGCCGTACTTTCAGTCCTAGTAACCTACAGTTAAAATTTCATCAAGATAGCTCCATTATTTTTTGAGTTATCGTGCCTACGGACGGACGGACGGACGGACGGACGGACGGACGGACGGACGGAAGGACGGACGGACGGACGGACGGACATGGCTATATCGACTAAGGCGGTCACGCTGATCACAAATATATATACTTTTCCATATCTAGCTCGCTT
>OY720441.1:131178619-131384504 GCA_963082915.1 Dolichopus griseipennis
TGATTTTTAGATTTCATTTGAAGAAAACTGAAAATTTCATTGAATCTTTGTTCAAAACGCACAAACAGGTCAAAACCAAATTAACCCTGTGGGTTTTAATTAAAATGCTGGTACAAAATTTTCAATAAAATACTTTTAATCGTATAAGAAAATAAAATATATAGAAAACTTCATATCATCGTCGTGGAAAATGGGTTAATCGAACTTAACTAAAACTTTTTGCAGCCTCTCTTTTAGACTACAAAATCAACTTGTAAAATTGGACACAAATCGAAAACACAAAATTTTTTGAAAGTCCGCCAGGCCGAAATGGGTTAATTTATTCAAACCAAATTTATACAACTAAATGCGGTTGCTAAGAGGAACATTTGTGCAAAATTTCAAGTCAATCGGTCAAACAGTTTTGACTCGACATCTAAAACATTGAAAAAGCTTCTTTGCGCCCTCGTGCCCAAACGGGTTAACCGAGCTCAACAAAAATTTGTGCCAGACTCTATTGTCGACTGCGAAACCACCTTGTAAAATTGGACACAAATCGAAAACACAAAATTTTTTGGAAGCCCGCCAGGCCGAAATGGGTTAAATTATTCCAACCAAATTTATGCAACTAATTGCGGTTGCTAAGAGGAACATTTGTGCAAAATTTCAAGTCAATCGGTCAAACTGTTTCGGCTCGACATCAAAAACATTGAAAAAGCTTCATTGCGCCCTCGTGCCCAAACGGGTTAACCGAACCCAACAAAAATTTGTGCCAGCCTCTCTTTTTGACTGCAAAACCACCCTGTAAAATTGGACACAAATCGGAAACAAATAATTTTTTGGAAGCCCGCCGGGCCGAAAGGGGTTAATTTATTCCAACCAGTTTTATACCATTAATTCCGTGTAACAAGAAGAACATTCGTGCAAAATTTCAAGTGAATCGGTCAAACCGTTTCGACTCGACATCAAAAAAACGAAAAAGCTTAAAACGGCTCTGGAGCCGCAACCTGCTGACTTATAAAAATGCGACATAGCCTATGTCACCCCCCAGACTCCCAAAATTATTCCTCTAAAATTTGGTGTCAATCGGACCAGTGGCTTTCACGTGAATCCTGGACAAACAAACAAACAAACAAACAAACAAATAAACAAACAAATTTTCTTCTTTATATATTAGATACTGCGATGGTTGTTTATCATCAAATTTTTTCTTTAATATATTTATTATTTGCAAAAGAATGGCGTAAAGAATATTGTCCAATTCCTCCGTGCACCCCCTTTTTGATAAAACTAAACATATTAATATCTGTAAATAGTTCTAACTCTATTTTGGTATATTTGAGCATTGCTTGCCAAGAAAGACCGGCAGCTGTGTAAAAATTAGCAGGATCTAAATCATAGACAGTTTAATATATTTCACGAAAACTTTCAAAAATTTCAGTCAATATTAACACATCTGTATTTAAATATACTAGGAAGACCCCTATGCAATTGCACAGGTTTTTTTAGGCATTTTTGCTAAAGTATTTTATCTCTTCTAGCAATAGATACCTAATACTGTAATTTTGAAGTACTTTGTAATACCGAGTAACTTTAGTAAATAATACGTTTAATTTTTTAATTTGACTAGTGAGAAACTAAAATTTTTATCTTTTTATTACTTTAAAATTTTCCATACCTGCTTTCCTGTTACAATATTAACAAAAATAAAAAAAAATTCAAATCATATTAATTTTTGTTTTATATTTTCCTCTATATTCTATTTCAAATACATATCTGTTGCTGTTCTATCATTTCTTTTTTAATATTTTTAATTTCTTTTTTCCATGTAATCTACTTCGATATATTTGTTTTGGTCACTTTTTTTGATGTAAAAAATTTAAACAATAGTCGCGTTCAGAATGAAGTAGCGCTACACTGAACCGTAGCGATATAGCATTTAACGCTAAATTGTTGTATTAATTAATTTGCAGCAAAATTAAATTACATTGGATTTTTAGTAATTTTTGGTATATTTTTATTTTATAAATTATGGACACAACGGAATATTTCTATGGTATTCAAAATCATTTCTATAATTCTATTTCTATGTTTATTATTCTTTTATTTAAAATATTATTAAAATTCAAATTTTTAAAATTAATCAAATCCGTATGTTATTTTTAATCTTATATTTATTATTTTTTAATCATTTTGTATTTTTAATCTTATAAGAAATGTTTTACTTTCAAAAATTATCAGAAAAATCTTGTAAACAAACACTTTTTACATTAAAATGTGAACACTTAAACGTCAATAGAAAATCGCTACACGATACAATTTGTTCAGTATAAAATTTTATCGTGCGTTGCAATTTTCTTGTAGCGGTAGAGGTTAATATTTTTTTCTGTATAACACAAAAGAACAATTTTATTTAAATTTGCTCACATTTGGTTCGTTTCCAGTCTTAAATAAAATTAATACTTTTATTTTACACAAAAAAAAAAATATTGACAGCCCATTATTACTCTTACACAACGAAAACATATCACAGAATTGATTTGTAATTTTATAAAACGTCAAAATTTGAAACTGCTCCTTTTGTATTTCAAATTATTCAATTCAAAGCGATTCAAATCAAAGCGATTGTTAACTTTATTTAAGTTAAAAAATAAAAAAAAAAAACCATTTTAAATTCGCAACTGCCAAGTTTATGTATATAGATCATTTCCAAAATTTGACGTTTTATAAAATGACTAATAAATTATATTTTGATGATATGTTTTTATTATGTAAGACTAAAATCGTACCAAATGTGAGTAAATTTAGGGTAGGTAGGAACATTTACAATATTGAATATTGAATATAGCCATCAAATAAAAAAACAAAAACAAATTTCTATTCTTCTCTGTTCTATGTTCTCTTTACTTCTAAATTTTGATTTAGAAAAAAAAAAAACAAAAATAAACATTTCGTAAATCTCAATTCGTACCTCAATGATATCAATAGTCTTAATTTTTTTCTTTATTCTTGTTTTTTGTTTCTCCAATCTGTTTGCGCTTTTTCTAAAAAATTGGTTTGTCTTTTTTTATGAATGGATAAGTAGGAACATTTACAATATTGAATATTAAATATAGGCTGATAGGCATCAAACAAATAAAACAAAAACAAATTTGTATTCTCCTCTGTTCTATTATCTCTTTACTCCTAAATTTTGTTTTAGAAAAAAAAAACAAAAATAAACATTTCGTAGATCTCAATTCGTATCGTATCGTATCGTATCGTACCTTTATGATATGAATATTTTTAATTTTTTTTTCTTTATAAATGTAGAGGGGAAATAAATTTTAAAATATAAGTATTGCCATCATTATTTATTGTGTGAAGAATTAACAATTTTGATGTCCAATATTTTTTTATTTTTCGCCAAAGATTCATATAATTTTAACTAATCATCTAAATATTCATAAGGAAATATTTTTTTTTTAAATTAAATTAGAATTTTCACCAAAAGTTTGCTTAATATTTAGCTTTTTCCTAATTTCTAAATTGCTACCGAAACTATCAAGAAATCCTATAGAAAAAATAGCACCTTCTTCTATCAACAATATTCTCTTAGAAAGAGAAATATATTATTATATTTATAGTATATATTAGTATTATATTTATATCACCATAAGTAATGTTAAGAGCTTTGAACAATAAATGGCAATCATAGCCTGAAAAAATATTAAAAAATACCAGGAAAAAATTAGGTGTTTTAAAATGGAAATTGTATTCAAAATGGCAGGGAACCAATAATTACCACTAAAATGACAATGATTATTTGAGATCTTTTCTAAATCTAAATTCTTACCGCAAATATGGCAAATTTCATTAGTGAGCTGTCTCAGTTTTTCACCTAATGTTAATTCTTTCATGGGTTTTGTTTTTAAATAGTATGTTTTGTATAAGCTTCTGCAAGTTTTAATTAATGATTGGATGAACTCCTTTGCACAGTTTAATCCTACAGGTTCTTCATTTTTATAGAATTTGTCATCGAATGAGCAAATGTAACTGGTACATGTTCCTTAGTGTTGTTGGTTGATGATAAGGAACGCATGTTGATGTTGATTTTAAGATGCTTTCACCACAATCTGCATATATCACAAAAGGTGCTTTCATTTGTAGCTGATAATTTGTATATTTTAATATATTGCTGTTTTCATCCGGCTATTTGCTGACAACTTTACCGCATTCATCTTTGTGAATTTCTAGGTTTGTAATATTAGTGAAATGCTGCAAACAACTATTACAAATAAATATCCTGCTTTTGTGCGATGTTAATGAGGTTCGAAGTAGTCTGGATAAATATTTTATATAAACAAAATGATAAACATAAACTTTTTCAATTTAAAGTAAATAATTATGATATTGTTTTTCCTTTTTTGTTAAATAATATGGACCAATTATTTCATATTTATCATCTACATTTAAATTTAGTCCAAAAACGTTCACGCTCAACTTCGGAGATCTTATTGGAAACGAAATATCTCCAAATTTTAAAATTTTTCCATTATTTAAATTAATTTCTGAAGCTGATATATCACTTATATTGTAAGATGATGGATTTCAAGGCATACATGTCACAGGCTTCAAAGCAAAAATTAACGCCCATTTGAAGCAGAATTCATCTTCGTTACGTACATTAATACAAGCTTCTTTTTTTCTACAGAACTTAAACAAAAGAAAGTTTAATAAATGTAGATCTTCTTATGATCTACAAAGCTCAAAATATATAAAGCACTAATAAGACCAATCCTTACTTACGGATGTGAAGTATGGAACTTAAAAGTAGCAGACTGTAAAATGCTCTCAATTTTTGAGAGAAAAATATTAAGAAGAATATACGGGCCAGTCAGAATTGATGACAACATTTACAGGGCAAGATTTAATCATGAACTCGAAGCACTGATACAACACAAAACTGTTATTCGATTCATAAAATCGCAGAGAATAAGATGGCTAGGCCACATTATCCGCATGCCGAATGAAACAGTCCTAAAAAGAATTTTCATGCATCGTGAACAAGGAACCCGAGCGAGAGGAAGACCAAAAAGCAGGTGGTTGGAAATGGTTGAAGCAGACTTAAATACCATGAACGTTAGAAATTATAACACCCTAGCAAGTGATCGAGGAGAATGGAGGAGAGTAGGCGAGGAAGCTTTGTCTCACAGAGGGCTGTAATGCTAAGAAAGAAGAAGAAGAAGATCTTCTTATGCGCTGATATTTATTTATATTTATTTCTACTACAATAATTAGCATTAGTGCCCATCCGCTGTTTTTCTCTTGAAACTCCTCACTTTTTAGCACATTTTCAAAAAATTTTGTAAAAATGTGCCTATATAGCTTCACTCTGTCCGTCCGTATGTTTACAAAAACTTTTACACCGTTTGAAATAAATTTTTTTTTAGTGATAGACAAAATTCAAAGCTCTATAATTATGTTTTAACATGTGTCAAAGGTTTTTCTTAAATTTAAAAGGGGTTCCTTAAATTGAAGAAAGTGTCTCTTAGTTTTACCCATTTTTGCTTAGATTGTATAATTCTAAGTAAAATTCCAAATTTTTGTGGAGTTCACAATTTAATTCCTTGAACCTAAAAACATGAGGGGGGACGGAGGGGGGGGGGGAGTTAGATGAAGTTACATCCTTGATAAACTTGGCAAACTTCCCCATTGAAGAGCTATAACCACTTTAAAATAAAAACTTTACTGTTAGCCGTAAATTTTACAAGTAAGCAGTAACTATTTCCAAGTAAATATTTCCAAAGTTAAACTCAGTATGTAATACAATATAATTTTGAAAATGTGCTTTTTTAAAAACCCTTGGTTTTTTTTCATCACTTGTTTTGTTATAATTTCAACCGCATCCGCATTCATCATAAGCAGAATTAATATCTTCATCATTTTTGTTTGAAATCATTTTATGCTTAATTCCAAATCATTTTCATCATCAGCAGAAATTTTAATATATTCAGCAAAAAACTCTACATTCATCTTAAAACTTTGATAATTTAATACCGATCTCTGAAGAACAGCTGAAAAAACATCTTTAATTTTGATTGAATATGTTATTGGATCAATCAGTTCTTCATTAAGGTTATTACTTAAAAACGTTTGCATTCTATTTTGAAAAGATTGATTTATCATTCTCACGTGTGGCTGCAATTTTTCAGCTGAATTATTTTTATGCGTATTTGTCCTCAAATGACGACTCCAATGTAATGTAAAAATATTCCATTTTGGAAAATATTTATGAGCTTCATGTGACGTTCCAAATTAAATTTATTAGAAAATTCTTCTTGCGAACACTGCAATTACATTCGCACTTTATTCTTTTAGCATCCATTTTCAATTTATTATATATTATTACTACACGTTCAAGTTTAAAAACTTAATGAAAATTTAATTGTTAAACAAAAATTTATTTAAGAAGAATTGTAAACAAAAGTTTATTTCAAATTATTGAATTGCTATATAATTAGTTTGTTTTTATTATATTTTTGTCGAATCGTATTTTAATTATTTACCTTTATTATCTGATTAAAAAAAAAAAAATATTTTTAACACCTGTTTTTTGTTTTTTCTTAATTTTGTTTCACTGCAATATCTTCATTTAAAGATTTTTTTTATATTTTGTTTCTCTTGCATTTATGTACATAAAACTAGTTTTGTTTGACTTTCTTTTTATTTTTTTTTTTGTAAATAATATATTATTATATGAAATAATTTTTTTTAAATATTTAATACTCTGTATGAGCTGAATTAGCTCTTTTTGAGAAATTAATAATAAATAAATAAATAAATAAAAAATTAAATAAATTTTTTCTGTTTTTGATACTCTATAATCAATCTTATTATTTCTTAATTATAAATAAAAATCAAAACAAAAAAAAAAATTCGGATTACATTCGGCTTGTTAGAAAAGTTGCTGATGTTATTTTGGTTTTTAAAAATTTTATAGCATTTAATACAAATAAGAAATAATTGAAAAAATTAGCTGACGTTTTATAAAAACAAGTAAAGAAACAGTCAGTCGGTGCAACCGACTTAGAAATACCCTACACCTATTTGGTTCAAATTTAAGGACATATCCATAAGTCATTTTAACACCATAGAAGCTGTTATTAATTTGATCGTAAGACATAGCTAACCACATTAACTGTATAATACTAAAAACATTTTCTAATTACACTATCTATTAAAAAATACTACAAATTCTTACTAATTTATCTATTTAAAAATATTAAAAAACAAACAAACTTGAAATAAATGAAAATATATTTATTCCAATTCAATTACAAAATGAAAAAATTCTAATTATTAAATTTTGTGATAAAAAGATAATCAAAGCATAATATATTTAATAATCCAAATTTTTCAAAATTGCAATTATTTGAAATGGTTAGTTTATATACCTAATAGAAAAGCTTATAAACGCAAAATATGCAATAAATGTATTTCTAAAATACAATTAAAAATTTACACATTTTCATATAATTCATTTAAATATAAAAATAAATTTTACATAAATGCAGGAAGTACCTTTGAACATAGCTGAACCACTACAATTAAGTCTAGATTTCGGAGACACATAGGACATAGGAAATATATTCTTTGGCTTCGAAATTAAACTCGACCACAACCAATTCCCATGGTACTTTCATTACTAGTAACCTACTGTTAAATTTCATCAAAATACCGGCATTATTTTTTGAGTTATGGTGTTTGTAAGATATATGTTTGTTAGTCCTTGAACTTTTCAAGGGTTCCAGGACCCGAAATTATGGTACGATTTCGCCCATATGCAGTCCCGTCATACTTTCAATACTAGTTAACCCTTGTACACAATTGGAACGTTCTATCTTAATTTTAAGTTACTAGTTTTATTAATTTCGATGATAAGCTTTTACACATTGGGGGGTCTAAGAGAGGTTCTGAACCACCCCTCCAATTGATCCCAAATTAGGGGGGCACGCAAGAAATAGTAAAGAACACCCTTGTGGCAAATTGGAAGCTTCTACATTTGTTTCAAGTTACTATCTTTATTAATTTCGAAAATATGCTTTAAGGGCCTAAGAACTGAGTGGCTGGTCCCCGATCCACTACTCCAATGGGGCCCAAATTTCAAAGACACTTACGAAATAGGAAGGGACACCCTGATACCAAATTTGGAGGTTCTATCTTCATTGGTTTCGGAATTATGCACGTTTGGCCTAAATTCGATCAAAAAGTTCTAAGTTCCGAACCCATTGTCCAATCCTTACCGTACGTAATAACCGCCGTAGTTTTGCTGCCAATAACCTACAGCACAAATTTCATGAAGATCGCCTCATTAGTTGTTGAGTTATCGTGATTTTTTATATATGTTCCTTAGCCCTGACATCGATTAAAAGGTCCGGAATCCGAACCGTTGGGCTGATTTCGCCCTTATATAGTCCGCGCTGTACTTATAGTACTAGTTAACCCTTGTACACAATTTGAACGGTCTATCCTAATTTTAAGTAACTATTTTTAGTAATTTCGATTATAAGCCTTTAAAACTTGGGAGGTCTGAGAGGGGTACAGAACCACCACTCCAATTGATCCCAAATTAGAGGAACACGCAAGAGATAGTAAAGAACACCCTTGTGGCAAATTGGAAGCTTCTACATTTTTTCAAGTTGTTATCTTTATTAATTTTAAAGATATGCTTTAAGGTCTTCGGAAATGTGTGGCTGGTCCCCGACCCACTACTCCAATGGGACCTAATTTCACAAGACACTTAGGAAATAGGAAGGGACACCCTGATACTAAATTTGGACGTTCTATCTTCATTGGTTTCGGAATTATGCTCGTTTGGCCTAAATTCGATCAAAAAGTGCTAGGTTCCGAACCCATGGTCCAATCCCGACCTTACGCAATTCCCGAAGTAGTTTCATTACTAGTAACCTACAGCACAAATTTGATGAAGATAGCGTCATTAGTTGTTGAGTTATCGTGATTTTTTATATTTTTTCGTTAGCCCTGAAACCGATTAAAAGGTCCAGAATCCGAACCCATGGGCCGATTTCGCCCATATGCAATCCCCGCCGTACTTTCAGTCCTAGTAACCTACAGTTAAAATTTCATCAAGATAGCTCCATTATTTTTTGAGTTATCGTGCCTACGGACAGACGGACGGACGGACGGACATGGCTATATCGACTAAGGCGGTCACGCTGATCACAAATATATATACTTTTCCATATCTAGCTCGCTTCCTTTAGGTGGTTACAAACACCATACCAAAGTTAATATACCCCTTTACCTATTCTATAGGTGTAGGGTATAAAAAACAATTTGTACTAAAATTACTTTTTAACTCGCTTCAATTCAACCCAAAGTCACAAACCTAACAACCTCATTTCTAATTTTAAAAATATCAAATACACAACCTACTCAAACTCTGCATTCTACACTACCGACAGCTAACGCATTTTCATTAAACCCTCTAGCTTAGACAAATTTCTACCATTTAAAATACATACCAAAGACATTTTGCCACATCGCTCCATATATCTACAACCCCATATTCATACTACTGAAATGAAACGGATTTTAAAATGTTTATGTTTTTTATCACTATTTTTATGTAACATTACTTATAAAACTCGTTTAAAATTTCAATTAATAAAATTAAAATAATAAATTATTTAATTTAAAGCGAAAGCAAGTAAAGAAACACTAAGCAACCGACATAGGAATACCCTACACCAAATTAGTTCAAAATAAATTAAAGTTTTTTATACAATTCAATAAAATTTTACGCAAATGCAAAAATTACGAGTACTTCTCTTCAAGATTATTAATTTTTGCTGAACTGCTGTTACTGTTGAATGATTAAGTACCGTAGATTAATTATTTCAATTTTAAATAATTTTTAAATTTATTCTCTTAATTTACTTATTTTTTAATGTTATACATAATTAAATTTTTAATAGTTTAATGTTTTTAATTTGTAAAATTCATCTTTTATTTATTATAAAAATTTTGAGCACTTCTGTTAAAAAAAAGGTATTAAAATCATAATTTTCCTGTTTTCTGTAAACTCAAAACACTCAAAGTTATTCGAAATAAATATTGATTTGTGATAATATATTTAGCATCTTTTTTATTTTAAATAATTTAAATTGTTTAAAGGAAAAATATAAAATTTTTATTTTATTTAAATTTTATTTTTATTTAAATTTAAATATAAAAATATTCAGATTAATTAAATTTTTAAATATTTGAAGTAATTTATTTAATTAAACTTTTATAAAAATTAAAAGGAATTCTAACAAAAGTAAAGTTAACTTTATAATTTTGAATATAAAACTCTATTAATGTTTATTTTTAATGATTCTATTATATTACATTTTTAAATTAAAATGATTTAAATTCTCCAAAATTAATATCAAAAATTTATTTATGACAGTTTCTTAACAATGACATATACGTCAAGTTTTGACGCCTTCGTTAAGTGAAGACTACATTAGTACATCAGTATGGTATAGATTCTTTTTCGAAAACAACTTTAAATATTAAATTCGCTAATTATATGCAAAAATTTAATTCTGTTATCATGTAGAGAACTACATATATATTGTTATATTCAGTTTATAATATAACGTGGAAACCTAAAATATAGTTGTTCCCAACTGTCATTTGATACCCTAAATAAAAGATCTAGTTAAGTTTAACATAGTATCTAATACATAAATATTTTCTTAATTTTATTTTGTAAGAAATCAAAAATGCTGACGAACAATAATTTAAGCTTTAGATTTAAGTTTATGAAAAATGTAAGAAATAGAATAATAAAAATAAAGTTTAGTTTTTTACAGAACTCTAAACGCTTAAGTTTATTATTATATAGTTATTATATAGTTAAATTTGGCAGTAACTTTGGCCATTACACTAAACTATTTTTGGCAAAATTTCAGACACCCAGTTTCATTTGGTGTAGTGTAATCCTCATATAAAAGAAGGAGTTGTATGGCAGCTACTCGAACCCTCAGTAGTAGATCAACTAAATTTTGCAGTAACTTTGGCCATTATACTAAACTATTTTTGGCAAAATTTCAGACACCCAGTTTCATTTGGTGTAGTGTAATCCTCATATAAAAGAAGGAGTTGTATGGCAGGTACTCGAACCCGTGGACCAAAATGGCTGGATTTAAATTGCGATTCCAGTTTATGCATAAAAACGAATCTGTGAAAATTTCATAATCCTAGCTTCTTTACTTTTTGAGTTATCGTGACGGACAGACGGACGGATATACATAGCAAAATTAATTTATTTTTCGATTCTGATCCGATCCATACACTTGAGTCTATATCTACCCCCCCTCCTTCTCTGCGTTACAAACGTAATGGCAAATTTATTATACCCTTGGACTATATAGTCATACGGGTATAAAAATATTTTCTAATACCAACTAAAAGAAGTAATTTTATTTTTTCAACATAAATTCGATCGATATAAATAGCACAGTCTGAAAAAAAAACAAGTAAAGCAACAGTCAGTCGGTGCAACCGACTTAGAAATACCCTACACCTATTTGGTTCAAATTTAAGGACTTATCCATAAGTCATTTTAACAACATAAAAGCTGTTATTAATTTGATCGTAAGTCATAGCTAACCAAATTAACTTTATAATACTAAAAACATTTTCTAATTACACTATCTATTAAAAAATATTACAAATTCTTACTAATTTTTCTATTTAAAAATATTAAAAAACAAACAAACTTGAAATAAATGAAAATATATTTGGAATAAATTCAATTACAAAATAAAAAAATTCTAATTATTAAATTTTGTGATAAAAAGATAATCAAAGCATAATATATTTAATAATCCAAATTTTTCAAAATTGCAATTATTTTAAATGGTTAGTTTATATACCTAATAGAAAAGCTTATAAATGCAAAATATGCAATAAATGTATTTCTAAAATACAATTACAAATTTAGACCTTTTCATATAATTCATTTAAATATAAAAATAAATTTTACATAATTGCAGCAAGTACCTTTGAACATAGCTGAACCACTACAATTAAGTCTAGATTTCGGAGACACATAGGAGATAGGAAATATATTCTTTGGCTTCGAAATTAAACTCGACCACAACCAATTCCCATGGTACTTTCATTACTAGTAACCTAGTGTTAAATTTCATCAAAATAAAGGCATTATTTTTTGAGTTATGGTGTTTTTAAGATATATGTTTGTTAGTTCTTGAACTTTTCAAGGGTTTCAGAGCCCGAAATTATGGTACGATTTCGTCCATATGCAGTCCCGTCATACTTTCAATACTAATTAACCCTTGTACACAATTGGAACGTTCTATCTTAATTTTAAGTTACTAGTTTTATTAATTTCGATGATAAGCTTTTACACATTGGGGGGGTCTAAGAGAGGTTCTGAACCACCACTCCAATTGATCAATTAGGGGGGCACGCAAGAAATAGTAAAGAACACCCTGGGCTAAATTTGAAGCTTCTACATTTGTTTCAAGTTACTATCTTTATTAATTTCGAAAATATGCTTTAAGGTCCTCGGAACTGAGTGGCTGGTCCCCGACCCACTACGCCAATGGGCCCCAAATTTCAAAGACACTTACGAAATAGGAAGGGACACCCTGATACCAAATTTGGAGGTTCTATTTTCATTGGTTTCGGAATTATGCTCGTTTGGCATAAATTCGATCAAAAAGTTCTAAGTTCTGAACCCATTGTCCAATCCTCACCGTACATAATCATCGCCGTAGTTTCATTACCAATAACCTACAGCACAAATTTCATGAAGATCGCCTCATTAGTTGTTGAGTTATCGTGATTTTTTATATATGTTCGTTAGCCCTGACACGGTTTAAAAGTTCCGGAATCCGAACCGTTGGGCTGATTTCGCCCTTCTATAGTCCACGCTGTACTTATAGTACTAGTTAACCCTTGTACACAATATGAACGGTCTATCCTAATTTTAAGTAACTATTTTTAGTAATTTCGATTATAAGCCTTTAAAACTTGGGAGGTCTGAGAGGGGTACAGACAGAACCACCACTCCAATTGATCTCAAATTAGGGGAACACGCAAGAGATAGTAAAGAACACCCTTTTGACAAATAGGAAGCTTCTACATTTTTTTAAGTTGTTATCTTTATTAATTTTAAAGATATGCTTTAAGGTCTTCGGAAATGTGTGGCTGGTCCCCGACCCACTACTCCAATGGGACCCAAATTCACAAGACACTTAGGAAATAGGAAGGGACACCCTGATACTAAATTTGGAGGTTCTATCTTCATTGGTTTCGGAATTATGCTCGTTTGACCTAAATTCGATCAAAAAGTTCTAGGTTTCGAACCCATGGTCCAATCCCGACCTTACGCAATTCCCAAAGTAGTTTCATTACTAGTAACCTACAGCACAAATTTGATGAAGATAGCGTCATTAGTTGTTGAGTTATCGTGATTTTTTATATTTGTTCGTTAGCCCTGAAATTGATTAAAAGCTCTTGAATCCGAACCCATGGACCGATTTCGCCCATATGCAATCCCTACCTTACTTTCAGTCCTAGGAACCTACAGTTAAAATTTCATCAAGATAGCTCCATTATTTTTTGAGTTATCGTGCCTACGGCGGACGGACGGAGGGACGGACATGGCTATATCGACTCAGGCGGTCACGCTGATCACAAATATATATACTTTTCCATATCTAGCTCGCTTCCTTTAGGTGGTTACAAACACCATACCAAAGTTAATATTATACCCCTTTACCTATTCTATAGGTGTAGGGTATAAAAATATAATAAGATTTTATGTGAAAAATGTAAATGAAAAATTAATTGATTATAAATAATACTGTGTAGAAGTTAAAACTAATTAAATATTTATTACAAAAAAAAACCGTAATAAAAATTATTAATATTAAATTTGTTTGAAATTTTGTTTAAAAAATTTTTATGAACAATATAGTTATTTTAAATTATAATAAGTAATAACTAAAAGAAAAATTAACAAATTTATGTAATCGAAAAAAAAAATAAAAATAAAATCGCAAAGTAAAATTGATAAGTAATATTACGAGATACTTTGTTTTTTTATATACTTTTATATGAACTTGCGTGTGTTTATCGAATTTATGTTGAAAAAATAAAATAACTTCTTTTAGCGGGTATTAGAAAATATTTTTTTATTTACTTTTTTTTGAGTTTCTTATGTCATATTTAAATTAAAACCTAACTATGTCTAATCTACTTATAAATTTGAAAATAAACAGTATTTAAATTATAATTTCTTAATTTATATAACTATTACCTTATATTATGGTAATGACAATGGTATAAAATAATAATATAGGAACAAATGTTATAGATATATAATAAATTAACTAAGTTAACTATATATATTATCAAAAATCAATATTCATTTCGAATAACTCTGAGTGTTTTGAGCTTACAGAAAAGAGGAGAATTATGATTTTAATAATTTTTTTTAACAGAAGTGCTCTAAATTTCATGTCATAAATATAAAAGATGAATTTTACAAACTAAACAAGTGATGAAAAGAAACAAGGGTTTTTAAAACGCACATTTTTAAAATTATATAGGATTTTTACGGAGTATTTTATAATTTATTTTTATAGAAATATACATAAAAATAAATGATAATTTAGTTATTTAATAAATTATGATGAATCTGCCCATCCTTCTCCTATCCCCACCCTTCAATTTTTCTAGGTTCTAGGAAATCAATTGTGATCTCCAGCAAAATTTGGAGTTTTACCTAGAATTTTATTATCTAAGCAAAAATCGTTAAAACTAACATACGATTTCTTCAATTTAAAGAAACCCTTTCAAATTTAAGAAAAAACTTTAACCTATGTTGAAATATAATGCTAAAGCTAAAAATTTTGTATATTTGTAAAAAAAAATTTGAAAAGATATTTAAGTTACAGGTGTTTAAAAATAGCTAAATTTAAATATTCGAGCCCTTATAGCTTATAAAGAGGAAACGTGCCAAAAAAATGTTAGTCGACTCCTACTAATTTATGTAGGTCTAACTTCTCCCAAAATTTAAACCGTTTAGAAGATATGTGGGACCAAAAATTTTGCAAAAATTTTGTTTTGCATTATGGTAAATTTTAGTACCGTATGGCAACCCTATACCTTTTAGCCTTATATTTTTGTAAAGCCTAAAAAAGCAGCTCTCTTTTACTTTAATTGAAATTCTAAACAGATATTACAGTTACAGGTGTTTAAAAATAGCAAAATTTCAATATTCGAGAACTTATAGCTTCTAAAGAGGGGACGTGCCAAATGCCAAAATTTTGTTAGCCGAATCCTACTAATTTCTGCAGGTTAAACTTCTCCCAATTTCAAAACCCTAGCTTGAACCGTTTAGAAGATATGTGTGGCCGAAAATTTTGCAAAAATTGAGTTTTGCATAATAGTAAATTTTAGTACCGTTTGGTAACCCTAAACATTTTTAAAGTTTATAAAGCTTATAAAACCAGCTATTTTATGCCGTTTTCAGATTGAAAATACACTTAACAGAACTCTTGTTATAACAATTTAAAAATAGAGCTTTTTCCAACTTTGGGGGGCAGTAGCTCCGTAACGGGTGGGGCTACTGAAAAAAATTTTTCTATTAACTTATGTTTTTTGTCATACCTATCCATGGTTTAAATTTCTTTTCTCTATTTTAAACGATGTAAAAGTTTTTGTAAACATACGAACGGACGGACGGACAGAGTGAAACTATATAGGCACATTTTTACAAAATTTTTTGAAAATGTGCTAAAAAATTAAACTATTAAAATTTTAATTATGTATAACATTAAAAAATAAGTAAATTAAGAGAATAAATTTAAAAATCATTTAAAATTGAAATAATTAATCAACAGTAACAACAGTTCAGCAAAAATTAATAATCTTGAAGAGAAGTAGGTACTCATAAATTCTGCATTTGCGTAAAATTTTATTGAATTGTATAAAAAGATTTAATTTATTTTGAACTAATTTTGTGTAGGGTATTCCTAATTCGGTTGCTTAGTGTTTCTTTACTTGTTTTCGCTTTAAATAAAATAATTTATTATTTTAATTTTGTTAATTGAAATTTTAAACGAATTTTATAAATAATGTTACATAAAAATAGGGATAAGAAATATAAATATTTTAATAATTATGAAAAGTTCCAAGTGAAATTTGATAAATTTGTTAAAAAATTGCTAGAATAATCCTGTCCTCAAGAATCACAAATCGGAAACAAAAAGTTAGGATTATTCCAATTTTAGAGGGTGGTTTCGCAGTCGAAGAGAGTGGCTGGAAAAAATTTTTGTTGAGTGCGGTTAACCTTGTTTGGGCACGAGGGCGCTATGAAGCTTTTTCAATGTTGTTGATGTCGAGTCAAAACGGTTGACCGATTGACTTAAAATTTTGCACAAATGTTCCTCTTAGCAATCGGAATTAGTTGTATAAAGTTGGTTGAATAAATTGGCGCATTTCGGCCTGGCAAACTTCCAAAAAATTTTGTGTTTCCGATTTCTGTTCAATTTTACAGGGTGATTTTGCAGTCGAAAAGAGAGTTCGGTTAACCCGTTTGGCACAAATTTTTGTTAAGTTCGGTTAATCCGTTTGGGCACGAGGGCGCAATGAAGATTTTTAAATTTTTTTGATGTCGAGTCAAAACGGTTTGACAGATTGACTTGAAATTTTGTTCCTTGAAAGAGGAACCTCTTAGCAACTGAAATTGTTTGTATAAATTGGAACTCCAATTTTACAGGTTGATTTTGCAGGCCAAAAGAGAGGCTACAAAAAGTTTTAGTTAAGTTCGATTAACCCGTTTTCAACGACGACGCTATGAAGTTTTTTATAAATTTTATTAGCTTAAACGATTAAAAGAATTTTATTAAAAATTTTTATACCAGCATTTTAATTATAAAAACCCATATTTAATTAAACCCATGGTTAATTTGGTTTTAACCTGTTTACGCGTTTTGCACAAAGATTCAATGAAATTTTCAAATTTTTGGTATTAACGCAAGTTATCCTTTATTCAAAAAGCTCACTTACTTAATAAGACTTACTTTTTTGCTCTCCTTAAATAGCTTCAAATAGAGCAAAATCTAAATTTGATAATATTTATAATAATAAAAACAATGCTTATAAAGAATCCGAAAATTAATATCTTTAAATTTAAATAACGTAACATTTTCCTGCTCTGCATTTTTTCGTAAGTCTTTGTTATACCCTACACCTATAGAATAGGTAAAGGGGTATATTAACTTTGGTATGGTGTTTGTAACCACCTAAAGGAAGCGAGCTAGATATGGAAAAGTATATATATATGTCCGTCCGTCCGTCCGTAGGCACGATAACTCAAAAAATAATGGAGCTATCTCGATGAAATTTTAACTGTAGGTTACTAGGACTGAAAGTACGCATATGGCGAAATTGCATATGGGCGAAATCGGCCCATGGGTTCGGATTCTGGACCTTTTAATCGGTCCAAGGGCTAACGAACATATATAAAAAATCACGATAACTCAACAACTAATGACGCTATCTTCATCAAATTTGTGCTGTAGGTTACTAGTAATGAATCTACTTTGGGGATTGCGTAAGTTCGGGATTGGACCATGGGTTCGGAACCTAGAAGTTTTTGATCGAATTAAGGCCCAACGAGCATAATTCCGAAAGAAATGAAGATAGAACCTCCAAATTTGGTATCAAGGTGTCCCCTCCTATTTCCTAAGTGTCTTGGAAATTTGAAACTCATTGGAGTAGTGGGTGGGGGACCAGCTACAAATTTCCGAAGACCTTAAAGGATATCTTTAAAATTAATAAAGATAGCAACTTAAAAAAAATTTAGAAGCTTCAAATTTGGCACAAGGGTGTTCTTTACTATCTCTGCGTGTCCCCCTAATTTTGGATCAATTGGAGTGGTGGTTCAGTGCCTCTCTTAGACCCCCCAATGTGTAAAAGCTTATCATCGAAATTAATAAAACTAGTAACTTAAAATTAAGATATAACGTTCCAATTGTGTGCAAGGGTTAACTAGTATTGAAGTATGACGGGGACTGCATATGGGCGAAATCGTACCATGGTTCGGGTCCTGTAACCCTTGAAAAGTTCAAGGGCTAACAAATAAATATCTTAAAAACACCATAACTCAAAAAATAATGCCGCTATTTTGATGAAATTTAAACTCTAGGTTACTAGTAATGAAAGTACCATGGGAATTGGTTCTGGTCGAGTTTAATTTCAAAGCCAAAGAATATATTTTCTATGTCTTATGTGTCTCCGCAATCTAGACTTAATTGTAATGGTTCAGCTATGTTCAAAGGTACTTGCTGCATTTATGTAAAATTTATTTTTATATTTAAAGGAATTATATGAAAAGGTCTAAATTTGTAATTGTATTTTAGAAATACATTTATTACATGTTTTGCTTTTATAAGCCTTTCTATTAGGTATATAAACTAACCATTTAAAATAATTGCTATTTTGAAAAATTTGGATTATTAAATATATTATGCTTTGATTATCTTTTTATTACAAAATTTAATAATTAGAATTTTTTCATTTTGTAATTGAACTGGAATAAATATATTTTCATTTATTTCAAGTTTTTTTGTTTTTTAATATTTTTAAATAGATAAATTAGTAAGAATTTGTAATATTTTTTAATAGATAGTGTAATTAGAAAATGTTTTTAAGTATTATAAAGTTAATTTGGTTAGCTATGTATTACGATCAAATAACAACAGCTTTTATGGTGTTAAAATGACTTATGGATATTTCCTTAAATTTGAACTAAATAGGTGTAGGGTATTTTTAAGTCGGTTGCACCGACTGACTGTTTCTTTACTTGTTTTTTATCTACTTTGCAGTTGTTGTTATTTAAAAATAGATTTCAGTGTAAAACTGCAGTTTTCTTGAAATAAAATCTAAAAATCAAAAAATTCAATTTCGTATATATTATGCTCAAATACATAGTATTTTAAAACAGTTTTTCCAAAAAGGAAGTCTACATTTCTCTCATAAGATCTTAAAAAAACCAGGAAGAGCATAGTAGAACTTTTAGGTAAGTACAAAACAAAATGTAAGTTGAAAAGCAGATTTTTAAACCTTTTCTAAACCATCGACTATATTTTAATCTAACGCTGGCAATTTAAGCAAACTGCTATTTACTTAGTATAATGACATAATGGCAAATTTAGTATACCCTTTTGACCTCTTAATGGAGTTTTAATTTAGATTGATGTTATTGAAAAAAGTTAAGACACAAATTGCACATGGTGTACATAATTTTTAAACGTAATAAAGCAATTTTTTTAAAACAATTTTTTTTAGGATTTAGGATTATTTTTCAACAAATTTATTTCAAATTTTTCTTAAAACTTGTTACAGTACATATGGTAGCTCTAATACACCTCAACAATCAACATAATAAATAACAAACAGATGTTTATGACTTTTTATACATACATGTTATTATCTTAATTTCTATTAATCATTTCCTCTTTTCTTTTCATGTTCAGTCTCCATAGAGTACACATCGTATTACATTGATATATACGTAAAGCAATTTCTTCTATGTAAATAATTATTCTATTTTAATCTATGTAATCTTTATACTAAAAACTGAATTATAATTATTAAATAATTTAAAACTAAATAAAATTTGTGTACAAATTAATATTTAAAAGGTTATGGGCCCAGGCTCAATATAATTTATATATAAATTCATTATAATTATTTTGATTGGAGTATAAACGTGGAGAGATGAATTCTCTTGGAATAACACGTGTGGATTTATTGTCGAAGGACAACTATGACACCTGGAATCTTCAGATGAAGGCGATTCTCGTTAAGAATGGCGTATGGAAAATAACGGATGGGTCATTAAAAAAGGCCTGATGAGTCTAAAGCTAATGATATTGCAAAATGGGATGATGATAATGAAAAGGCAAAATCTGATTTAATTTTGTCTGTTTCAGGTTCAGAATGGAAGCAAATAAAACACTGCAACACAGCCGTTGAAATATGGTCAAAATTAAAACAGATATATCAATCACAAGGTCCAGTTAGGAAAGCCACCCTAATGGAAATACTAATAACTCATAAGGTAGATGAATATGGAGACATGCATGAACACCTGCGAAATTTTTTTGATACGATAGATAAATTAGAAGATATAGACGTCAAAATAGATAAAGATCTATTATCTATCTCGTTATTAAATACATTACCATCATCATATGATAATTTTAAATGTGCAATAAAATCAAAGGAACGAGTTACCAAGCCCTGATATATTACGTATAAAAATAATAGAAGAAAGTTCATCACGTACAAATTTACATAGTAGTAATAAAATTCCAAATGCTTTTATAACAACACATAAGAAATTCAACAATAACAAGCAGTATTATAAAAGAGAAATAAATAATGTGAGTAAATCAGTAAAATGTTATAGATGTCACAAATTAGGACATATAGCATCGGAATGCCGACAGAAATCTCAAAAACAGGTAAATTCATTGAAATATGAAAATCATGAATTTAGTATGTATAGTAATACAAATAATATAACACAATTTACGGAACTAAATTCTAAATCTAACATATGGTGCCTAGACAGTGGTTGTACATATTTGCAAAGATAAAAATATGTTTAATAAAATTATTGAAACTAATTGCAAAAACTTAAAACTGGCTAACGGAGATTTGGTAGATGTAAATGGAAAAGGTTCCGTTTAAATGAAAATTAATTTAAATAATATTAACCTAAATGAAGTTTTATTTGCTCTGAATATAAACACTAATTTATTATCTATATCCAAAATTACCGATAAAAATTAAAAAATTTTATTTAAAAAGGACAGTGCTCTAATCATAAATAATACTGGTGAAATTATTTTTGAAGCGAAAAGATTTGGTGATTCATATTTTGTAAATGAAAACAATATTAAAGTTAATTCTGTTTTACATAATAAAAATGAAACTGAGTTGACAAAATTAAAATCATGGCATTACCGTCTGGGTCATTTAAATATTCGAGATGTATATAATTTATCCAAGAAAACTAAACATATTGATTTAAATTACAAAGAAAAACCAAAAACTTTTGAATGTGATATATGTATAAAATCTAAAATGACATCCTTACCTTATCCAAAATTATCAGAAAGAAAAACTAAAATTTTAGAGATCATACATAGTGACGTGTGTGGACCTATGAGAGTCGAATCACTTGGAAAATCAAAATATTTTGTCACGTTTATAGATGACTGCACCAAGTGGTGTGAAATTTATTTTATTAATAAAAAGTCTGACGTACTGAACAAATTCAAAGAATATATGGCCATGATTGAAAATATTACAGGGAAAAGAATCCAAAATTAACAAAGTGATAATGGTACAGAATATCTTGACGCAGAATTTGACAAATTTTTAAATGAAAAAGGTATTAAGAGGAGATTAACTGTAGCTTATTGTCCGGAACAAAATGGGACAGCATAGCGAAAAAATAGGACACTAATGGAGATGGCGCGATGTTTATTAATGCAATCAAATTTACCATCAAACTTATGGGCCGAAGCTGTACTCACGTCAAATTATATTAGAAATCGCTGCCCGTCTGCTAGTTTAAGTGGGGGCATTCCATATCAACTTCTTTTCAATAAAATGCCCAACTTATCGCACTTACAAGAATTTGGTTGTGAAGGCTATTATTTAAAAAAGGGTCCTGGTTTGAGTAAACTGGATATTCGTGGAAAAAAATGTATTTTTGTTGGTTACTCAGATGAATCAAAGGGTTACAGAATATATGTACCAGATAAAAGAATGATCATAATATCTATAGATGTTATATTTTCAGAAACTTTTATCAGTTAATAAAGAATTTATAGAATTTGGACCAGAATTAAATTCAAGTAAGTCTATGAATTATCCAATTATTAATTAAAATCAATTTCAGAATAATAATGAAGGTTCCCAAGTAAGCTTAAATAAAGAAATTGATAGTGAATATGAAACTGCAGATTCTTCCAATGAACACGATGTAAATCACGGATATTGCAAAATGGGATGATGATAATGAAAAGGCAAAATCTGATTTAATTTTGTCTGTTTCAGGTTCAGAATGGAAGCAAATAAAACACTGCAACACAGCCGTTGAAATATGGTCAAAATTAAAACAGATATATCAATCACAAGGTCCAGTTAGGAAAGCCACCCTAATGGAAATACTAATAACTCATAAGGTAGATGAATATGGAGACATGCATGAACACCTGCGAAATTTTTTTGATACGATAGATAAATTAGAAGATATGGACGTCAAAATAGATAAAGATCTATTATCTATCTCGTTATTAAATACATTACCATCATCATATGACAATTTTAAATGTGCAATAAAATCAAAGGAACGAGTTACCAAGCCCTGATATATTACGTATAAAAATAATAGAAGAAAGTTCATCACGTACAAATTTACATAGTAGTAATAAAATTCCAAATGCTTTTATAACAACACATAAGAAATTCAACAATAACAAGCAGTATTATAAAAGAGAAATAAATAATGTGAGTAAATCAGTAAAATGTTATAGATGTCACAAATTAGGACATATAGCATCGGAATGCCGACAGAAATCTCAAAAACAGGTAAATTCATTGAAATATGAAAATCATGAATTTAGTATGTATAGTAATACAAATAATATAACACAATTTACGGAACTAAATTCTAAATCTAACATATGGTGCCTAGACAGTGGTTGTACATATTTGCAAAGATAAAAATATGTTTAATAAAATTATTGAAACTAATTGCAAAAACTTAAAACTGGCTAACGGAGATTTGGTAGATGTAAATGGAAAAGGTTCCGTTTAAATGAAAATTAATTTAAATAATATTAACCTAAATGAAGTTTTATTTGCTCTGAAAATAAACACTAATTTATTATCTATATCCAAAATTACCGATAAAAATTAAAAAATTTTATTTAAAAAGGACAGTGCTCTAATCATAAATAATACTGGTGAAATTATTTTTGAAGCGAAAAGATTTGGTGATTCATATTTTGTAAATGAAAACAATATTAAAGTTAATTCTGTTTTACATAATAAAAATGAAACTGAGTTGACAAAATTAAAATCATGGCATTACCGTCTGGGTCATTTAAATATTCGAGATGTATATAATTTATCCAAGAAAACTAAACATATTGATTTAAATTACAAAGAAAAACCAAAAACTTTTGAATGTGATATATGTATAAAATCTAAAATGACATCCTTACCTTATCCAAAATTATCAGAAAGAAAAACTAAAATTTTAGAGATCATACATAGTGACGTGTGTGGACCTATGAGAGTCGAATCACTTGGAAAATCAAAATATTTTGTCACGTTTATAGATGACTGCACCAAGTGGTGTGAAATTTATTTTATTAATAAAAAGTCTGACGTACTGAACAAATTCAAAGAATATATGGCCATGATTGAAAATATTACAGGGAAAAGAATCCAAAATTAACAAAGTGATAATGGTACAGAATATCTTGACGCAGAATTTGACAAATTTTTAAATGAAAAAGGTATTAAGAGGAGATTAACTGTAGCTTATTGTCCGGAACAAAATGGGACAGCATAGCGAAAAAATAGGACACTAATGGAGATGGCGCGATGTTTATTAATGCAATCAAATTTACCATCAAACTTATGGGCCGAAGCTGTACTCACGTCAAATTATATTAGAAATCGCTGCCCGTCTGCTAGTTTAAGTGGGGGCATTCCATATCAACTTCTTTTCAATAAAATGCCCAACTTATCGCACTTACAAGAATTTGGTTGTGAAGGCTATTATTTAAAAAAGGGTCCTGGTTTGAGTAAACTGGATATTCGTGGAAAAAAATGTATTTTTGTTGGTTACTCAGATGAATCAAAGGGTTACAGAATATATGTACCAGATAAAAGAATGATCATAATATCTATAGATGTTATATTTTCAGAAACTTTTATCAGTTAATAAAGAATTTATAGAATTTGGACCAGAATTAAATTCAAGTAAGTCTATGAATTATCCAATTATTAATTAAAATCAATTTCAGAAAACCAACATTGAAAATCTGGACAAAAAAGATAACGAAGAAAATAACCAAATTGAATATTTATTTGCTACTGAAGTATCTAATAAAGAGGTTTCTGATGATCCAGATTTGGATGAAGCAATAGCGAGTGAGCTGAAATGTATCATTAAGGGTAAAACTTGGAATACCGTTGACAGAAAAGAGGCTCCGAATGTTATTAGTAGTCGTTTTGTTTTCTGCTATAAATATGATTCCAATGGAAATCCTATAAAGAAAAAGGCTAGATTAGTTGCAAAAGGATTTGCCCAAAGACCAGGAATTGATTTTCATAGTATATTTTCACCAGTTGCGAGATTTAGCTCAATACGTTTAATGATATCATTAGCATGTCGATACAAAATGAATATTCGTCAATTAAATGTAACCAATGCATATCTTAATAGTGACCTGAGTGAAAACGTTTTTATGGAAGCACCACAATTAATACACAAAGGACTTAAATTTTTAATTGATAATGAACCTGACAAAGAAATATTAATTGAAGCAAAACGAATAAAAAATAAAATTCAAAACAAAAACAAAATTTTTCACCTTCAGCGAGCTCTTTACGGCTTAAACACAGTCTACCTGACTGTGAGAGTAGCATTCACGCTTAAATAAAGAAATATTGAAGTTTGGTGCTAAACCGTCGGAGTATGATAATTGTCTATACTATAGTGGTAAAGAGCAGAATATGTTGCTTGTATTAATATACGTGGATGACATACTAATTGCATCTAATAATGAAAATTATATTACTAATTTTATTAATCACATAAAATGCTGTTTTGAAACGAGAGATATTGGGAAATTGAACTACTGTTTAGGCATCAATTCGAAGATACAGAGAAAGGCATATTAATGCACCAATCAAACTACATTAAAGAAATTTTAAAGAAATATGGTATGCTGGAAAGTAACCCATGTACAACACCAATGATTTCCGGCCTAAAACTAGAGAGATGTAATTCAGATGAAAATCCTTACCGGTGAACTAATCAGCTCTCTGATGTACCTGGCAATCAATACTCGACCAGATATATCGTATTGTGTTAGTATGCTGAGTCTATTCAATGACTACCATGGTCAAGAACATTGGTTAGCCGCCAAACGTGTTTTGAGGTATTTAAAAGGAACCATAAATTATGGACTTACTTTCAATCACGAAAATACCAGTGGCTTAATAGGATATAGTAATGCTGATTGGGGGAGTTGCACCTTAGATCGTAAGTCATATACCGCCTTAATCTTTACTTTAGGAGGAACTGCAATAAGTTGGGAGTCCAAGAAACAATCTTCAGTAGCCCTGTCTACAACTGAAGCGGAATATGTTAGTATCGCTGAAGCAATAAAAGAATACACTTATTTAAGAAGATTTTTAACCGAACTAAAGTTAAACCATTTAATTACTGGCACTTTATTTAACGATAATTAGGGAGCACTAAAATTAGCAAATAATCCCGTTTCCCATGCCAGATCGAAACATATTGATATTTAATATCATTACATACGAAAACATGTTCAAGATAAAACAATTTATTTAAAACATACGCCTACAGAAAATATGTATGCACATTTTCTCACAAAAGCTTTACCTGGACCAAGACATCGTACATTAATAGAATGTGTTGGCTTAAACATCATGTACGCTGAGTGGGGGTGTTACAGTACATATGGTAGCTCTAATACACCTCAACAATCAACATAATAAATAACAAACAGATGTTTATGACTTTTGATACATACATGTTATTATCTTAATTTCTATTAATCATTTCCTCTTTTCTTTTCATGTTCAGTCTCCATAGAGTACACATCGTATTACATTGCTATATACGTAAAGCAATTTCTTCTATGTAAATAATTATTCTATTTTAATCTATGTAATCTTTATACCAAAAACTGAATTATAATTATTAAAGAATTTAAAACTAAATAAACTTTGTGTATAAATTAATATTTAAAAAAACTTTTCATAATTATTAAATAATAATAAGAAATTTAATTCATTTAAAATTATTCGCCGGAAACCCACCATCCTCAACTCTATCGTAGCAGCACCAAATTGTCAAGAAAAACCACGTATATAAATATTAGAGATTATCGTTCAAACTGTTTGGCAAACTGTTTTTTAAAGTTTTTATTTCGCAAAAGTTTTACCTTCTTTCAAAAATTGGACGTAATTTACTTACAAAACTTTTTTTTTTAACAATCATAGGTATGACAAGTATATACATGTAAGAAATAAAACTAGTGTTTTATATACTAAAAAAAAATAAAATTATTATTTTATTTATTCTCTTAATTAGTTACAGTTTATTATTTTATTATAATTATTATTTTATTTATTATCTAATATATAAAGAAGAAAATTTGTTTGTTTGTTTGTTTGTTTGTCCAGGATTCACGTGAAAACCACTGGTCCGATTGTCACAAAATTTTAAAGGAATAATTCTGGGAGCCCGGGGGGTGACATAGGCTATGTCGCATTTTTATAAGTCAACAGGTTGCGGCTCCAGAGCCGTTTTAAGCTTTTTCGTTTTTTTGATGTCGAGTCGAAACGGTTTGACCGATTAACTTGAAATTTTGCACGAATGTTCTTCTTATTAAACGGAATTAATGGTATAAAGTTGGTTGGAATAAATCAACCCCTTTCGGCCCGGCGGGCTTCCAAAAAATTATTTGTTTCCGATTTGTGTCCAATTTTACAGGGTAGTTTTGCAGTCGAAAAGAAAGGCTGGCACAAATTTTTGTTGGGTTCGGTTAACCCGTTTGGGCACGAGGGCCCAATGAAGCTTTTTCAATGTTTTTGATTTCGAGTCAAAATTGTTTGACAAATTGACTTGAAATTTTGCACAAATGTTCCTCTTAGCAACCGCAATTAGTTGTATAAATTTGGTTGGAATAATTTAACCCATTTCGGCCTGGCGGACTTTCAAAAAATTTTGTGTTTTCGATTTGTGTCCAATTTTACAGGTTGATTTTGCAGTCTAAAGAGAGGCTGCAAAAAGTTTTAGTTAATTCGATTAACCCGTTTTCCACGACGACGCCATGAAGTTTTCTATAAATTTTATTTTCTTATACGATTAAAAGTATTTTATTGAAAATTTTGTACCAACATTTTAATTAAAACCCACATGGTTAATTTGGTTTTGACCTGTTTGTGCGTTTTGAACAAAGATTCAATGAAATTTTCTGTTTTCTTCAAATGAAATCTAAAAATCAAAAAATTCAATTTTGTTATATATAATGCTTAAAAACATAGTATTTTAAAACAGTTTTTCCAAAAAATAAGCCTACATTTCTCTCATCAAATCATAAAAAAACGAGGAAGAGCGTATTACAACTTTCAGGTGAGTACTAAACAAAATATTAGTTGAAAAGCAAATTTTTAAACCTTTTCTAAACCATCGACTATATTTTATTCAAACGTTGGCAATTCAAGAAAACTACTATTGACATAGTATAATGACATAATGGCAAACATAGTATCCCCATTTGACCAATAGTCATTTTAATTCAGTTAACATTATTCGCCGAGAACCTAACATCCTCAACTCTATCGTCAAGGAGCACCAAATTGTCAAGAAGCACCATGTATAGAAAAATTAGAGATAATCGTTCAAACAGTTTTTTAAAGTTTTTGTTTCGCAATTGGTTAAAAAAACTCGACAAAACATTTTTTTAACCATTCCCCTAATTCAAAGAAGTTGTACCTACTTTCAGAAATTGGACGTAATTTACTTACAAATTTTTTTTTGAACAATCGTCGGGTCGACAGGGGTTAACAACTTCCAAGTCTGTTAGTAAATTGAACTTCATTTTCAAAGAAGAACACATATACAAAATTTGAAGTTAATCGGTTAAATAATTTCTAATATATACAACAAAGCAACGAAAAAACCTATAAAAAGCTGTTGGGCCACGATGGGTTAACGGAACTCCACAAATATTTTTTTGTGGCTTCATTTATAAGCAAAGTAGTATTTCAAAAAATTGGCTGAAGCTTGCGTTTTTACAATTTGCAAGCTTCCGGGCAACGCCGGGTAAATCTGCTAGTAACTTATAAACCTCAGTTTGTAAGTTTGATTTTATTATAATTATTATTTTATTTATTATAACTTATAAACCTCAGTTTGTAAGTTTGATTTTATTTGTTCCGTTATTTGGAAAAGACAAGACTGAACTGCTACTACCAATAATTGGTCATTTTATATTATTAATTTGTTTGGTCAGCACAAACTATACTGTGGGAAACTTCTAATTAAAGAATTAATCATACTGATTAATTCACAAAAAAAATTCTAATGAGAAAATTTATTGAACGCGATTTAATTTGTCGCGAAAAACTAATGATGTGAAATTTAAATTATAATAGTGACCATCATATAGATCATGTTGTTAGAGCGAGAAAGATAATAATTATTTTGTTAATAATTTATCGGTGAGAACAAAAATATTTTAATCGCGGTTTTCTTTGTCGGGAAATTTAAAAGAATGAGAAATTATTAAATAAAGAATTGACCAGAATCAAATTACAATATGAGAAAATTTGGTAGCGAATTTTCTCATTAATGAAAAATTTTTCAATATTGGAGAATTTTACACCTTGATATATTGTGGGAACATAATCCCCCCAACGTTAGGCTTAACAATCTCCTGAGTGTTCTGAAGTTCAATTTTATCTTTTTTGGTTTTGGTTTTACAACACTTGGGTTTTACATAAATTAGAATAACATTCGTTAACCCTAGTATTATTAAAATTATTATTAAAAATATGATAATATAATACATTATTGAATGTTTATTGGTTTTAAGCTTTATTTTATTTATTTCTTTTATATTTTCAAGTTGCTTAATATGAATGTTTTCAATATTTGTTTTTATTGTAACATTTTTTTCAATTTCTAAATAGTTAGGCAAAATTATATGATTTTTTACAGATTTTTCTAAATTTGAAAATATGACATCATTAATTTTTATGGTACAATTATTAAATATTACAATAATATTTTTCTCTAACTTATAATCAACGTTATTACAATTATTTGATAAAGTTATATTTTTAGCATTTTTGACCAATATCATATTTGGTAAAATTTCTACTAATTCATAGTTTTTATTTATTACTTTTTTACATTTATTATAATATTCATTTAGTAAACCATTGGTACAATCTTCTAATTTTTTTAATAGTCTAATATTAATTTCTTCATTATCAATAAATAGCTTATTTTTATATTTTAAAATATTAGTATTTTCTATATGAATTTCTTCAAAATTGTTATTTGGAACTGGAATTACTTTGTATTTTACGGCAAGATCTTTTGTAAAATTTGGAATTAATATTACAAAAATTAGTTTATTATTAAATTTTAGAAAAGAGCATTTTAAATTCTTGTATTTTAAAATATCTATATCATATTCGTCAATTTCTTCGTTTGTTAGTATAGAGTTACTCATAATATTATATTTTGCAAATGCGATGTTTTGTTGGATTTTGACTATTTCTGAATTTAGAAGATTAATGTTAGATAGGACAGAAAGGAAATGTATATTTTTAATACTTTTTCTTGTTATATCAGTTGTTTGATTTAATGCTTTTAAAGTAAGAACTCTATTTTCTGAAATATGTTGTTTTAATGTTTCGATATTGTTTTGAAAATTCGAGTTAATTTGAATTTGTTTGTTCGAATTTTCGATGAGTTGATGATTGTTTAAGTCTAGGCTTTTTAAATGTTCTTCAATTTCAATTTTGTCATCCTTATCTACAAGTCCGAAAAGCCAGTTTGCAACTTTTCCACTTATGTTCAAAAGTCCTCGTTTATGACGGTGAGAAATTATAGTTTTAATTTTATGTCTTGTTTGGGTCACTTGAGTTACAAGTTGATTTTTTAGTAGTTTATCTTCGTCTGATGAGAATACGATAGTTATTGTTTCGTTAATTTTATCTAGTGCTGTTTCTAGTTCGTAAGAGTCTAAAATGTGTAAAATTTTTGAGAAATTTTGAATTTAAGGCATTTCATCTTGTTTTATAATTTGGAATCCACTTTGTCCTTGTAGTTTTGTTATTTTAATGTCTGCGTTAGTAAAATTAGTTGGTAGAGCAATTCGCAGCATTAGACTTGTTAGTAATATTTTGAATAGAAGTGATTTTATTATTAATTTCGGTGTTTTTGTTATCTGAAAAATATTTAAAGCTTCTTTTAATCTGAGATGGATGAATATTTTTATTTCTTATATCTTTTAATTTATTATCAAGAAGTTTTGGTTTAATTTTTATATATTTTTGTTTATGTTTATAACGTACTGCTTCTGGGTTTTCTATAATAATTTCTAAGTCTCCCTGAGGTATAAAGGATTTCCTTTTTTCATTAATTTTTCCTATTGTTTTATTTTTTACATTCTCTAATCTTTCCTTGATAACTAGTAAACTTGGAACTTTATTTCTTAGAAAATCTATTAGTCTTACTAATGTTACAGAGTGAATAGAGTTGTTATAGTTTTCAGCTGCAAATAAAACCTTTTCTAAAAGAGAAAGTTTAGATTTTTGAGCTTCTAGAATTCGTAGATGTTCGTTCACTCTTTCAATGGGTAAATTACCCGTGTGAGAACGAGGTGAAGTGAAGTGTACTTCAATACCTTCTTGTTTCAAACAATCTTTTATATTAATGCTATTGAATTCGTTATCAAACACGATTTTCTTAGGTTACCCAAATAGAGAAAATCTATTTTTTAAAAAGTGAATGATAGTGACAGCGTTTCTGTCATTCAGTCTTTGAACCATTATATGTTTTGTAAACTTATCGATAAGGGTGAGATAAACCTCTTTATAACAGAAGAATTTCAAATTTCAAATCTGTAATTTCAAATTTATATTTAATTGGTTGTCTATCATATTTCGCTAAGTTACATGGGTCACAATTGTTAATGTATTTGTGAATTAATTCCTTAAATTTTGGAAAGAAATAAGTGGTTTTTAATTCATTATAATTTTCAAAGATACCCCTGTGATTGGTCCATTTAAGTGTGTTTTCAATAATTTTTATTGCTTCCTCTTCAGTAATTGCCCTATTTGAATATTTTATAAATTTAATTTTTCTGTTATTCGAAAACAGTTGTATTAGTTTTTGTTGTAGTATGTTATATCGAGAGTCTTTTAATTCTGAAAAATATTGTTTAAGTAAAATATTGTTTAAGTATTCTTCGTTATTTAGCTCAATGTCTGTTATATAAATTTGTCTAAAAGAATTGTACTTTATTATTATTTCTTTTTCTTTCTCTTTAACTAAATGAATTTGACTGAAATATTTATTAACTGTGTTTTCTGAAATAGGAAAGTGGTCGTCCAAATTTTCGACACCACTATGAATAGTTGCCATTTCGGAAATATTTTTTTCTACGATATTTATTTCGTGTTTCCGAGGTTTTATACGAGCGTACTTTTTCATTCGTTCTATAGTTTCAGGTTCATTCCAAACAGAGCTAATAGGACGTATTCGTCGTTTTTTAGATCGTTTTATTGTTTGTCTGTTTGTATTGTATTCAAAAGTGTTAATCTCAAATTTTTCTGCGTTTATACGACTTAGAAAGTCTGCAACCTTATTTTCCTTCCCTTTCACGTATTCGATATCGAAATCGTATTCATTAAGCTTTATTCTCCACCGTTGTAATTTTGCGTTAGGTTCTTTGAGAGAATTGAGCCAAACTAGTGGTCGATGATCAGTTTTAATTAAGAATTTTACACCATACAAGTAGGGTCTAAAGTATTTAGTTGCCCATATTATGGCCAATAGCTCCTTTTCTATAGTTGAATATTTTATTTCGTGTTCGTTTAGAGTTCTACTTGCGAAACATATTGGTCTTCCATCTTGTTGTAGTACGGAACCAATAGCATAGTTTGATGCGTCTGTAATGAGTGTGAATTTCTTTTTAAAGTCTGGGTAGCGTAGTATGGGAGGACTGGTGATCAGATCTTTAAGTTTTTTAAATGAATCTTTATAAGAGATGTCTTTCAAATTGATTTTATTATTTTTCTTTAAACACTTTGTTAGTGGTTGCGCTACTTTAGCGTAGTCCTTTATGAACTTACGATAGTAGCCTGTTATACCGAGGAAACTTTTAATTTGTTTGCATGTTTTGGGGAGTTCTAAATTTTTAATGACTTCAATTTTTTTGTTGTTTGGTTTAATACCTTCTTGTGTTAAGATATGTCCTAAGTATTCCGTTGATTTTGCAAAGAAGTTGCATTTGTCGATTTGAATTTTTAAGTTGTATTCCCTTAATTTTTTAAATATTTCTGTTATTTCTTCAACATGCTCTTGAAGAGATGTTGAGAATATCAGAATGTCGTCAAGATAGACGACGCAAATTTTATTTATTTGATCTCTCAGGACAAAGTTAATCATCCTTTGAAAAGTAGCCGGTGCATTTTTGAGTCCAAACGGCATTCGCTTGAATTCAAAATGACCCTGTGGTGTAGAAAACGCGGTCTTAGCCCTATCTTTTTCATCTACTAGGATTTGGTGAAAACCCTTAGCGCGATCTAGGGTTGAAAAATATTGAGCTCGTCCGAGTTTGTCGAACAAAGATTCAATATTGGGAATAGGGAACTTGTCGTTTACGGTAATTTCGTTCAGTTTGCGGTAGTCTATTACTATCCGCCATTTTTGTTTCCCGGCATTGTCGATCTTTTTGGGGAAAATCCATATAGGACTATTATATGAACTACTAGAGGGTTTTATAATGTCTTGATTTAACATTTCTTCTATTTGTTTGTTGACTTCCTCTTCATGAACCTTAGGAAATCTATATGTTTTACTATATATTGGTTGGGAATTAGTTGTTATAATTTGGTGTTTTAAACCGCTAACACAAGTTAAATTGTCACCTTCTTTAAAAAAGAGGTCTTGATTTTTTTGTATAATTTTTCTTAGAAAATTTTGCTTTTCTTTGTTTAGAAGATTGTTTTTTAATTTTTCAAATAAGTCATGGTTATTTAGTTGTAACGACTCTAATTAATTTGTGCTAGTAATGGGATAGGTGTAATTAAACTTTATAAGTTTGTTTTTGACCTCAATTCCACCATTGAGTAAGTCAATTTTAGCACCTATTGGCAAAAGTAAATTTAAGCCTATAATTGCTTTAAATTTTTTATTTGAGAGTTGCGTTACTTTCCAAGACATAAAAGTGTTTTCATTGAATTCGGTTGGAGTTTTAGTAATAATTTCATTAAATATAATTTGGTTATCCGTAATTGTACAGAGTTCTATAGGGTTTTTTAATTTTTTAAATCTTTTATGAGAAAAGATGTTTTCGTCTATAAGTGAAGTGCTGCTCCAGTATCTATCAAATAATCTACCTTTTTCCCCTTCTATGTCAAATGTGATTATGGGTAATCTATTATTAGAGGCGTTAAATGAAAATTTTCGACAGGTTCTATCGTGTCCATTGGTTTTGTTTCTAAAACTACCTGAATTAGCATTTGTTCTATAATATAACGAGTTTGATTAGGAAAATTTTGACGACTGTTATGAGGAACATTATGATTAAAATTTCGGTAATTAGTCTTACCGTAAGTTTGATTGGGGGTGTTAAATTTATTAATATTGTTATTATTATACGAACGATTTTTATTTGAGTTCTTGTCATTATACGAAGCAATTCCAGTTTTAAAATTTATATTATTTATCCCCGTCTCGACAAGGACTTGATAAGCTTCTTCGAGCTTTGTTATATTTTTAGTCCTTATAAACATAGCGTCTACCCGCTCTATTTTATTTAAAAATTTTTCTAACATAGAGTTTTCATTGTTTGTGGGGTTAAACTCGCTGGGTTTATAAGGATCTAAAGAGTACTTAAGGTTTAACTTATCTAGGATTATATTTAATTTGTTATAAATTTGACTTACGTTTTTGTTGCTTGTCACTTGGTCTGCTTGTTCCTTTAGTTTTAAGTATGATTCCGTAAATCCGAAACTTTTAATTAGTTGTGCTTTAACTTGGTTCCATGATGGGTTCTGCAATCTCCTCATGGCAACGCCAGCTTCCCCTTGTATTTTTGCATAAAGTATTCTGCTAACATAGGCTTGACCAACTTCATTGTCAATTATTAAGGATATTAATGTCTCTACCTCGCTGATGAATGACGATAGAGAGTACGAGTCGTTCCCCGTAAATGGAAGAACAGAACGAGCTTCTTTAATGATATCGTTGAATGATAAAGCCATTTTTTTTTTTTTCTTACAACTTTTTTTTTATTTGTTTTTAGTTATAAATTGTTAAGGTTTATATTATTTACTAATTAAGAGTTATTAAAGTCTCAGCTTTAATAATTTTTATTTATTTTTTTTTTTTATTATTATTCAGATACCGATAATACTTTTAAGAAAGTTCACTGTAACTTTAGGATGTTTTTAATTGTTAACAAATTACACTTTTTGTTATTTAATATTACAGTGTCGGTATCCTACCGACTGCGCCAGAAATAAAACTAGTGTTTTATATATTAAAAAAAAATAAAATTATTATTTTATTTATTCTCTTAATTAGTTACAGTTTATTATTTTATTATAATTATTATTTTATTTATTATAACTTAAAAACCTCAGTTTGTAAGTTTGATTTTATTATAATTATTATTTTATTTATTATAACTTATAAACCTCAGTTTGTAAGTTTGATTTTATTTGTTCCGTTATTTGGAAAAGACAAGACTGAACTGTTACTACCAATAATTGGTCATTTTATATTATTAATTTGTTTGGTCAGCACAAACTATACTGTGGGAAACTTCTAATTAAAGAATTAATCATACTGATTAATTCACAAAAAAAATTCAAATGAGAAAATTTATTGAACGCGATTTAATTTGTCGCGAAAAACTAATGATGTGAAATTTAAATTATAATAGTGACCATCATATAGATCATGTTGTTAGAGCGAGAAAGATAATAATTATTTTGTTAATAATTTATCGGTGAGAACAAAAATATTTTAATCGCGGTTTTCTTTGTCGGGAAATTTAAAAGAATGAGAAATTATTAAATAAAGAATTGACCAGAATCAAATTACAATATGAGAAAATTTGGTAGCGAATTTTCTCATTAATGAAAAATATTTTAATATTGGAGAATTTTACACCTTGATATATTGTTGGAACATAATCTGTACGCATACAAAATTTAAAGTCAATTGATCAAACCGTTTTTGCTTAAGAGTAAAGTAACAAAAAAATCTGTAAAAAGCTGCTGTGCTGCAATGGGTTAGCGGACCTCAACAAACTGTTTTTGAGACATTGACCAAGCAATATTTCGCAAAATTGGACGTAATATCCTTCTAAAATTTTTTTATGAACAATTTTCGGGTCGGCATGGGTTTTAGTGTATCTTGAACTGTTTACAAAATTATTTCCATGACTGTAAATACAAATTCATTAAATTAGATAATTGTGCTGATCAAACACTTTGTGTGGTCATGTATGATCAATTACGTACATATGTTTATTTTCGGTAACATACAAAAATAAACCAAAACAAATTTTGTAAAGAAGAAGATCAAATTACATCTTCATTCTAAATTTTTACGTTATCATTTGTTTTTGTAATTTTGTATGAAATATAATTGTTAATAATAATATTTTGAAGATAATAACAAATGCATATAGAAATAAAACTAGGCAGTGCAGTAAATTACTTTTAACCCATATTTAGTTCTTAGAAACAAAGCAATAAATAATTATAATTTATTGACTTTGATAAATTGTATTGATTTGGAGAAATCCAAAATAGTATATAAGCATTGATATTTTGTTAAATAAACCAGAACTATTCTGACTAAACAAATCAAAACGTCTTTTTAATTCTTTCAGCAATTTACTTTGCTTTAATTATTTAAGAAGATATTTTAATTTTTTATATAGGAATAATTCTCAGATATAATAGAATTAGCAATTAACTATAATAATAATAATTATATAGGTAACCGTGCCTTATGAATAACGGTAAACGGCAATTAGCTTTGCCACAGTAAGAGGCGTTCATTACGCCGTATAAATATATGGTGACATATGTATGTGCCAATAGGGGTGGACTATAATACTACAGTTAGCCGTACATGCATATCGTAATAATAGATAAGGAACGATATTGACGGACAAATATAAATGAATATAAAAAGGTAGAAATAATACGCGAAACATATTACATGGCGACCCTGCGAATTCTTTCATAACATTATTTGGATACTTCGCTAAAATGTTATGATGGAACTGAAGATGGACAAGCAGGTTAATGATCTTTTCAATAAAATCACCAAAGATATCGAACGATTACAGGAAGAAATTGAAAACAAGAAGGAAGAAATTAAAAATTATAAAACTACAAAAACAATAACATTTGAAGAATATAAAGCGAGACAAGTAAACAACAAGCCAAGACGTAAAAGAGGAGGAAAAAAGGTGGCAGCAAGAAAATTAAGAGAAAGACTATATAGAGCACTACCGTACACGGAGAGTAAAACAAACAAAAGTAACATCCTTAGACTTAATCTACAAACTGAAGAGATACTGAAGGAAGTTCTCATTACATCAGCAATTATTTTCATCTATGAAATCACCAAATACTGGGTGAATAAGAAAGCAGCCAAAAGGGCATTAAAATAAGTAAAGAAACAATCAGTCGGTGCAACCGACTTAGAAATACCCTACACCTATTTGGTTCAAATTTAATGACATATCCATAAGTCATTTTAACGCCATAAAAGCTGTTATTAATTTGATTGTAAGACATAGCTAACCAAATTAACTTTATAATACAAAAAACATTTTCTAAAATTCGGGAACACATATGATATGATTTCTATTCTTTGGCTTCGAAATTGTACTCGTTCGGCCTCAAATCGATCAAAAGCTTCTAGAATCCGAACTCATTGACCAAACTCGACCAGAACCAATTCCAATGATACTTTCATTACTAGTAGTTTAAATTTCATCAAAAAAGCGACATTATTTTTTGAGTTATGGTGTTTTTAAGATATATGTTTGTTAGCCCTTGAACTTTTCAAAGGTTGCAAACCATGGTACGATTTCGCCCATATGCAGTCCCCGTCATACTTTAAATACTAGTTAACCCTTGTACACAATTGGAACGTTCTATCTTAATTTTAAGTTACTAGTTTTATTAATTTCGATGATAAACTTTTACACATTGGGGGTCTAAGAAAGGTACAAAATTAGAGGGACACGCAGGAAATAGTAAAGAACAGCCATGTGCCAAATTTGAAGCTTGTACATTTGTTTCAAGTTACTATCTTTATTAATTTCGAAAATATGCTTTAAGGTCCTTGGAACTGAGTGGCTGGTCCACACCCAGTACTCCAATTGGGCTCAAATTTCAAGGACACTACAGAAATCGAAAGAGACACCCTGCAACCAAATTTAGAGGTTCTATCTTCATTGGTTTCGGAATTATGCTAGTCTGGCCTAAATTCGATCAAAAAGTTCGAAGTTCCGAACCCATTGTCCAATCCTCACCGTACGCAATCGCCGCTGTAGTTTTATTACCAATAACCTACAGCACAAATTTCATGAAGATAGCCTCATTAGTTGTTGAGATATCGTGATTATCTATATATGTTCGTTAGCCCTGAAACCGATTAAAAGGTCCAGAATCCGAACCCTTGGGCTGATTTCGGCCTTATGCAGTCCACGCTTTACTTTAAGCACTAGTTAACCCTTGTACACAATTTGAACGTTCTATCTTAATTTTAAGTTACTATTTTTAATAATTTCGATTATAAGCTCTTAATACTTAAGAGGGTCTAAGAGGGATACTGAACCACCACTTCAATTGATCCCAAATTAGGGGGACACGCAAGGGATAGTAAAGAACACCCTTGTGCCAAATTTGAAGCTTCTACATTTTTTTAAGTTGTTATCTTTATTAATTTTATAGATATGCTTTAAGGTCTTCGGAAATGGTTGACTGGTCCCCGACCCACTACTCCAATGGGGCCCAAATTTCAAAGACATTAGGAAAATAGGAAGGGACACCCTGATACAAAATTTGGAGGTTCTATCTTCTTTGGTTTCGGAATTATGCTCGTTTGGCCTAAATTCGAAGGTTCCGAACCCTTGGTCCAATTCCGAACTTACGCAATCCCCGAAGTAGTTTCATTACTAGTAACCTACAGCACAAATTTGATGAAGAAAGCATCATTAGTTGTTGAGTTATAGTGATTTTTTATATATGATCGTTAGCCCTTCGATCGATTAAAAGGTCCAGAATCCGAACCAATGGGCCGATTTCGCCCATGTGCAATCCCCGCCGTACTTTCAGTCCTAGTAACCTCCAGTTAAAATTTCATCAAGATAGCTCTATTGTTTTTTGAGTTATCGTGCCTACGGACGGACGGACGGACGGCCATGGCTATATCGACTCAGGAGGTGACGCTGATCACAAATATATATACTTTTGTATATCTAGCTCGCTTCCTTTAGGTGGTTACAAACACCATACCAAAGTTAATATACCCTTTTACCTATTCTATAGGTGTAGGGTATAAAAAAGGATAGCTGATATATGAAAAATTTTTTTTTTTGCAAATATATTCTACAAAATATTTTTTTTACATTTATAAATTAAAATAATTAATTAATAATGTTAATAATTAAATCTTTATAAACTTTATTCAAAAACTATATTTAAAAAAAAAAAATTATTAGATAAAAAAAAAAATGTAAATTTTAAACAAATAAAATTTCACATTTTTTTGCTTTTTAAAAATATGTACTTACATGAAATAAAAACTTATTTTCTTTAAAACTGAATGGACTTAAAAATTGAAAAACTTGCCTAATTATTAAAGACTCTAAAAAAGAATCCCACAGGAACATATACACAAACATTTGTTGATGAAAAATATAAGGAAATAAATGAAATTTGTGAATATTATGAAAAACACTTTAAAGGTGACATACAGCTAGAAACAAACTTAAAATTAAATGAAATAATAAGACAAATAACTACATTTTTGAAACCAAAAACTGAACCAGAAGAACAAAAGATCTGCAAAGACTCAAAGATGAAGATGAAAAACAAAAGCTAGTAAAACTAATTTTAAATACAAAGTTTTCAGATAAGGTGAAAAATATACTAATTTCTGAAGAACCAATAACAACTTTAGAGAATTTAAAGAAAGCATTGTTAGCAAATTATAAATCAAAACAGAACCCAGCAAAAATACAGAATGATCTAACAAAATTGGTACAAGGTAACCAAGATGTAACATTTGCAACAAAAATAAAAAATTTAATAGCAAACTTAAACGAAGTCCAAATACAAGAACAAGGAGAAGAGCATAGAGGAATAATAATAAAATTGAATGACCAATTAGGATTAAACACATTCAAAAATGGATTAAATGAAGAACTAAGATTGGTCATATTACCAGCAAAACCTAGAAACCTAACAGAAGCTATTCAACTTGCATCTGAAATAGATACAAACACAAGAACAAATAGCGTTATGTATTTTAGAAGCAACAACTTCAGAGGAAGAAATAATTACCAGAATATCAGACGTTATAATTACAATATTAACAGAAATGACTATAACAACAATAATTACAATAATAATTACAATAATAACAATAATATATATAATAAAAGTAGATTTACAAATAATCTTCAGGGAAACTACAACGGCCCCGGCCGAAGAATTCCGGGGCATGTCAACCAAAACTTGCAAAGAGGTACGCAAAATCAATTCAGCAGGAGAAATACTAAACATAAACTGTGACAAAACTTTCACAAATTTAATTAAAGTAAGAACAAAAAACAATGATTATCTGACTCTATTAAGAGATTCAGGAGCAGATATATCCATATGCAAGAAAAACAGTATTAAACAACAATTCTTAAATGATGAAATATGCCAGATTAATGGTATTTCGAATAAAATTTTTTTTACAGTGGGTGTAGCAAACATAGAATTACTAATAGAAGACCAAACAATTAAGCATGAATTCCATATTATAGATGAAAACATTAATGTATTAACAGATGGTATCTTAGGTAGAGACTTTTATACAAGCATAGATGTAAAATAGACTATGAAACATGCACATTAGTAATATCTCACGAAGATCAAGACTTAAAATTACCAATGAGCATGAATACCAAAACTATAACAAACATCATGGTACAACCTCGAACAGAATCAATATTAACTATAGATTTGGACATATAAGAAGATATCATAATATCTGGAAAAGAGATGGTAAAGGGTGTATTTTTAGCAAATACAATAATTCCAGCTAATGGATTGAAACACGTGAAAATACTGAACACTAGGGATACTCCTGTGACAATTAGAACAACTGAAATTGAAGTTCAGCCATTGAAGAAATACCAAATATTATCTTTTAAAAAAAAAAATATGTCAAAAACAAGATTCAAGAAATTATAGAATGTAATAAATATAGATAACTTAGACAATAAAGCTAAAACAACAATTTTAAACATTTGTGAAAGATTTCAGGACATTTTCCATCTTGAAGATGAAACATTGACAATAAACAATTTTTATGAGCAAAGAATTTCTACAATAGACAAAACACCAGTATATATAAAAAATTATAGAACACCTAATGTACAATTAGAGGAATATGAAAAACAAGTATCAAAACTAAATGAAGATGACATAATTGAACATTCTACAAGCCCATATAACTCACCATTACTAATAGTTCCTAAAAAAGATTGTAACGGAGAGAAAAAGTGGAGATTAGTTGTGGATTTTAGAGCCTTAAACAAAAAAATAGTAGATGATAAATTTCCGTCAACAAGGTTAGATGATGTTTTGGACAAATTAGGAAAATCTAAATATTTTTCCACACTCGATATGACAAGTTCTTTCCATCAAATTCCGTTGCATCCGAAATCAAGACAAATGGCAGCATTTTCAACAAATAAAGGACATTGCCAATTTAAAAGATTACCTTTTGGATTAAAAATATCAACCAACAGTTTTCAACGTATGCTTTCAGTAGCATTAAGCGGTTTACAGGAAGCTGCATTTCTATATGTTGATGACATAATAGTATTCGGTCTGAATATTTAAAAGATCATAATTCTAATTTAATTAAAGTACTAGGACGTCTGCAAAAGTACAACTTAAAATTAAATCCATCAAAATGTAATTTTTTAAAACCAGAAGTCGTTTATTTAGGTCATCTGATAACTTCTGAAGGAATAACAAGTAAAGAAACAGTCAGTCGGTGCAACCGACTTAGAAATACTAGGTGTAGGCTAAGTCGGTTTGGTTCAAATTTAAGGACATATCCATAAGTCGTTTTAACACCATAAAAGCTGTTATTAAATTGATCGTAAGACATAGCTAAACAAATTAACTTTATAATACTTAAAAACATTTTTTGATTACACTATCTATTAAAAAATATTACAAATTCTTACCAATTTATCTATTTAAAAATATTAAAAAACAAAAAAACTTGAAATAAATGAAAATATATTTATTCCAATTCAATTACAAAATGAAAAAATTCTAATTATTAAATTTTGTGATAAAAAGCTAATCAAAGAATAATATATTTAATAACCAAAATTTTTCAAAATATCAATTATTTTAAATGGTTAGTTTATATACCTAATAGAAAAGCTTATAAACGCAAATATGCAATAAATGTATTTCTAAAATACAATTACAAATTTAGACCTTTTCATATAATTCCTTTAAATATAAAAATAAATTTTACATAAATGCAGTAAGTACCTTTAAACATAGCTGAACCACTACAATTAAGCCAAAATTTCGGGGACACATAGGAAATAGGAAATATATTCTTTGGCTTCAAAGTTTAACTCGACCAGAAGAAATTCCCATGGTACATTCATTAGGTACTAGTAACCTAGAGTTTAAATTTTATCAAAATAGCGGCATTATTTTTTAAGTTTTTTTGGTGTTTTTCAGATAGATGTTTGTTAGCCCTTGAACTTTTCAAGGGCTTCAGAACCCGGAACCATGGTACGATTTCGTCCATATGCAGTCCCAGTCATACTTTCAATACTAGTTAATTCTTGTACACAATTGGAACTTGTTATCTTAATTTTAAGTTACTAGTTTTATTAATTTCGATGATAAGATTTTACACATTGGGGGGTCTAAGAGCGGTACTGAACCACCGCTCTGATTGATCGAAATTTAGGGGAACGCGCGGGAAATAGTGAAGAGCATCCATGTGCCAAATTTGAATTTTTTACATTTGTTTCAAGTTACTATCTTTATTAATTTCGAAAATATGCTTTAAGGTCCTCGGAACTAAGTGGCTGGTCCCCACCCACTACTCCAATTCGGCTCAAATTTCAAGGAGACTAAGGAAATCGAAAGCGACACTCTGATACCAAATTTGGGGGTTCTATCTTCATTGGTTACGGAATTATGCTAGTTTGGCCTAAATTCGTTCAAAAAGTTCTAAGTTCCGAAGCCATTGTCCAATCCTCACCGTACGCAATCGCCGCCGTAGTTTCATTACCAATAACCAAAAGCACAAATTTCATGAACATAGCGTCATTAGTTGTTGAGTTATCGTGATGTTTTATATATGTTCGTTAGCCCTGAAAACGATTAAAAGGTCCAGAATCCGAACCCTTGAGCTTATTTCGCCCTTATACAGTCCGCGCTGTACTTATAGTACTAGTTAACCTTTGTACACAATTTGAACGTTCTATCTTAATTTTAAGTTACTATTTTTAGTAATTTCGATTCTAAGCTTTTAAAACTTTGGCGGTCTAAGAGGGGTACTGAACCACCACTCCAATTGATGCCAAATTAGGGAGACACGCAAGAGATAGTAAAGAACACCCTTGTGCCAAATTTGAAGCTTCTAAATTTTTTTGATGTTGCCATCTTTATTAATTTTAAAGATATGCTTTAAGGTCTTCGGAAATGTGTGGCTGGTCCCCGACCCAATGGGGCCGAAATTTCCAAGACACTTAGGAAATAGGAAGGGACACCCTGATACCAAATTTGGAGGTTCTATCTTCATTGGTTTCGGAATTATGCTCGTTTGGCCTAAATTCGATAAAAAGTTCTAGGTTCCGAACCCATGGTCCAATTCCGAACTTACGCAATCCCCGAAGTAGTTTCATTGGTAGTAACCTACAGCACAAATTTGATGAAGATAGCGTCATTAGTTGTTGAGTTATCGTGATTTTTTATACGCTACACCTATAGAATAGGTAAAGGGGTATATTAACTTTGGTATGGTGTTTGTAACCACCTAAAGGAAGCGAGCTAGATTTGGAAAAGTATATATATTTGTGATCAGCGTGACCGCCTGAGTCGATATAGCCATGTCCGTCCGTCCGTCTGTCCGTCCGTAGGCACGATAACTTAAAAAATAATGGAGCTATCTTGATGAAATTTTAACTGTAGAATACTAGGACTGAAAGTACGGCGGGGATTGCATATGGGCGAAATCGGGCCATGCGTTCGGATTCTGGACCTTTTAATCGATCGAAGGGCTAACGAACATATACAAAAAATCACGATAACTCAACAACTAATGACGCTATCTTCATCAAATTTGTGCTGTAGGTTATTGGTAATGAAACTACGGCAGTGATTACGTACGATGAGGATTGGACAATGGGTGCGGAACTGAGAGCTTTTTGATCGAATTTAGGCCAAACTAGCGTAATTCCGAAACCAATAAAGATATATCCTCCAAATTTGGTATCAGGGTGTCCCTTACTATTGCGTAAGTGTCTTTGAATTTTGGGCCCCATTAGACTAGTGGGTCGGGGACCAGCCACTCAGTTCCGAGGACCTTAAAGCATATTTTCGAAATTAATAAAAATAGTAACTTGAAACAAATGTAGAAGATTCAAATTTGGCGCAGGGTGTTCTTTACTATTTCTTCCGTGCCCCCCTAATTTGGAATCATTTGGACTGATGGTTCAGGACCTCTCTTAGAGCCCCTTAATGTGTAGAAGCTTATCATCGAAATTAATAGAACTAGTAACTTAAAATTAAGATAGAACGTTCCATTTGTATACAAGGGTTAACCAGTATTGAAAGTATGACGGAACCGCATTTGGGCGAAATCGTACCATGGTTTCGGGTTCTGAAACTCTTGACAAGTTCAAGGACTAAAAACATATATCTTAAAAACACCATAACTCAAAAAATAATGCCGGTATTTTGATGAAATTTAAACTCTAGGTTACTAGTAATGAAAGTACCATGGGAATTGCTTCTGGTCGAGTTTAATTTCAAAGCCAAAGAATATATTTCCTATGTCCTATGTGTCTCCGAAATCTAGACTTAATTGTAGTGGTTCAGCTATGTTCAAAGGTACTTGCTGCATTTATGTAAAATTTATTTGAATATTAAAATGAATTATATGAAAAGGTCTAAATTTGTAATTGTATCTTAGAAATACATTTATTGCATATTTTGCGTTTATAAGCTTTTCTATTAGATATATAAACTAACCATTTAAAATAATTGCAATATTGAAAAATTTGGATTATTAAATATATTATGATTTGATTACCTTTTTATCACAAAATTTAATAATGAGAATTTTTTCATTTTGTAATTGAATTGGAATAAATATATTTTCATTTATTTCAAGTTTGTTTGTTTTTTAATATTTTTAAATAGATAAATTATTAAGAATTTGTAATATTTTTTAATAGATAGTGAATTAGAAAATATTTTTAGTATTATAAAGTTAATTTGGTTAGCTATGTCTTACGATCAATTTAATAACAGCTTTTATGGTGTTAAAATGACTTATGGATATGTCCTTAAATTTGAACCAAATAGGTGTAGGGTATTTCTAAGTATTTCTAACTGACTGGGTTGACTAGGTATTTCTAACTGACTGTTTCTTTACTTGTTATATATGTTCGTTAGCCCTTTGATCGATTAAAAGGTCCAGAATCCGAACCCATGGGCCGATTTCGCCCATATGCAATCCCCGCCGTACTTTCAGTCCTAGTAACCTACAGTTAAAGTTTCATCAAGATAGCTCCATTATTTTTTGGGTTATCGTGCCTACGGGCGGACTTTGCTATATCGACTCAGGAGGTCACGCTGATCACAAATATATATACTTTTCCATATCTAGCTCGCTTCCTTTAGGTTGTTACAAATACCATGCCAAAGTTAATATACCCCTTTACCTATTCTATAGGTTTAGGGTATAAAAACAGATCCGGCTAAATACAAAACAATAAAAAATTATCCAACACCTACAGAAGCTGATGAAGTAAGAAGATTCGTCGCATTCTGCAATTATTATAGAAGATTTATAAAGAATTTCGCAAAGATAGCTAGACCATTGAATCAGCTCCTAAAGAAAAAACAAATATTTTGTTGGAGTGATGAATGCAACAACGCTTTTGAAATGCTGAAACAAAAACTAATTGAACCACCAATTTTAAGTTATCCAAATTTTACAGAAGCCAATTATTGAGAAAGAGCTTTTGGCAATACATTGGTGTATTAACTATTTCAGAATTCAGACCATATCTTTTTGGTAAAAAATTTATAGTTTATACTGACCATAGACCTCTAGTTAGTTTATTCACGCATAAAAATTCTTCATCTAAACTGACAAGAATATGTGTAGATTTGATGGATTACAACTTTGAAATAATATTCAAGGAAGGCAAAATGAACACCAATGCTGATGCACTTTCGAGAATAAAAATTGATTCTACCAAACTTATAGAAATGATACCCAAAAATAACATAAATGTTATAACAAGACAAATGAACAATAAAAAGGAGGAAAAATTAAATGAAAACGATAAAAATGAAACCACCGAAACCTTAAACACAAGTTTGAAGACTGATCACGTTCACATTTGGAATGCAACATCATTATTACAAATCAGGTATTTAAAAAAACTGAAATTCAGAAATAATAAAAATTATTATAAAGATAAAAATGAAATAAATCTAACTGGTACCAGATATAAAAAGAAAAATGATGGAAAATATAAAAATAAAATAATAGCAAAAAATTAAATAATTGTAGAATATAGCGATAATTCATTATCAGAGATAAAATTGATTCTGAAGAAGCTTTTATTCAAGACAAGCAATTATGATATTAAAGAATTAGCCTTGGCAATAAATGATGAAATATTTGAAATTATGGATATCCAAACAATTAAAAATATGTTGCAGCTCATAAAAAAACTAGATTGTTTAAAAATAATATTAAATGAACCTCCGAAACAAATTACAAAGAAAGAAGAAATTATGGAATTAATAAAAAATTATCATGATACAAAATATGGTGGACATTGTGGTATAAATAAATGTATAACTAAATTGAAACAGCAATATGTATGGAAAAATATGAATAAGATGTTAAAAAATTATAAAAACAATTGTGAAACATGCAACAAAATAAAAATAACAAAATATACAAAAGAAAATTATGTTATTACAGACACACCCACAACATCATTTTAAACAATTACTGTAGACACGGTTGGACCATTAAGACCGTCCAATAACTATAGATATATTCTTACTTTAACATGCGAACTTACAAAATATGTGGAAGCTTACCCATTAGAGTCTAAAGACGCAATAACAGTCGCAAAAACAATAGTTGAAAAATTTATACTAAAATATGGATGTTTCAAAAAATTAAAAACTGATAAAGGTACAGAATTCACAAATGAATTACTAAAAAACATTTGCAAATTTTTAAAAATTGACAAAGTAACATCAACACCTTATCATCATGAAACACTAGGTTCCATTGAACGTAATCACAGAGTGTTAAATGACTACTTAATGAGTTTAGAAGCAAAAGACAGTTGGGATGAATATTTTCCTTACCATACATTCTTTTACAACTCAACACCACATTGTACAAATAAATACTTACCTTTTGAATTGGTTTATGGAAAAATAAGTACACTTTCATGTGAAATTTTAAAAAATAAAAATTGTATATATAATCTAGAAGATTATTTAACTGAATTAAAAATTAAAATAAAACATGCAAATGACTATCTTACCAAAAATAAAGATAAGCAAAAATTTGAACAGAATAATGTAAATAAATCTAATTTTAAAATTAATGATTATGTATATACAAAGAATAATAATAAGAAAAAACTGGTCAATCCATTTAAAGGTCCAAAAAATTCTACCATTAAAGGTCCATTTAAAGCAAAATTCTACAAATAGTACATTATTAATAAATGATAAAGAAGTAGAATAAAATCTAGAAATAATCATAAATAAAAACAAAAATATTTTTTTTTTACATGTAGGATATTAAACTATCTAAAAATAAATTGTACAAATTTTTACATGATATAAGATTGAAATGTAAAATAATACATTTTTTCTTTGGGGGAAGGATGTAGTGTATCTTGAACTGTTTACAAAATTATTTCCATGACTGTAAATACAAATTCATTAAATTAGATAATTGTGCTGATCAAACACTTTGTGTGGTCATGTATGATCAATTACGTACATATGTTTATTTTCGGTAACATTCAAAAATAAACCATAACAAATTTTGTAAAGAAAAAGATCAAATTACATCTTCATTCTAAATTTTTGTGTTATGATTTCTTTTGGAATTTTGGAAGAAATATAATTGTTCATAATAATATTTTGAAGATAATAAAAAATGCATATGGAAATAAAACTAGGTCAGTGCAGTACATTACTTTTAACCCATATTTAGTTCTTAGAAACAAAGCAATAAATTATTATAATTTACTAGCTAATACCCGGTGCGCATTGCTGCGCCTCTCAATGGAGGTTTAATTGAAGTTGATGTTACTGCAAAAAGTTAACACAAAACTTACACACGTTTTCACACGTAAATTTTAAAATGTATGAAAGCAATCTTTTTAAAACGATTTTTCTAGGATTATTCTAGTAATTTTTGAAACTGTCTGTAATTCAAAGCAGTATAAACTACTTTTCAAATTTTGACGTAATTTACTTCCAAAAAGGTTTTTTTGAAAAATCGTAGGACCGACTGTTAACAGACTCAACTCCATTTTCAAGTTTCTTCACACATATAAAATTTGAGGTAAACCGGTCAAATCGTTTCTAATTTAGAGTTAAGTAACGCAAAAATCTGTTAAAAGCCACCGTGCTCCACTGGGTTAACGGAACTACACTTTCTCTATGGACAAAGCAGTATTGCGCAAAATTGGACGTAATTTGCTTCCAAATCACTCAACAAAATTTTTTTGAGGCTTTCTTCTTAGCCAAAGCAGTACTTCGCAAATTTTGACAATATTAGCTTCCAAAATTATTTTGACCAACCGTCGGGCCGACATGGGTTAACAAATTCCAAATCTGTTAATAGTGTCAACTCAATTCTAACAGGGGAGCACGTATACAAAATTTGAAGGAAATCTGTCAAACCGTTTTTAATTTAGAGTTAAGTATTGAAAAAACTTATAAAAAGCTGTTGGGCCCCAATGGGTTAATGCAAGTCAATAAATTTTTTTTTTGGGTTTTCTTTTTAGCCAAAGCAGAATTTCATAAAATCGGACAAAATTCGGACCCAAAATTTTTTTTTACCACCCGTCGGCCCAACATGGGTTAACAAATTCCAAAACTGTTAATAGTATCAACTCAATTCTCAAGGAGCATCACGTATACAAAATTTGAAGTCAATCGGTCAAACCGTTTCGCAGTTAGAGTAAAGTATTGGAAAAACCTATAAAAAGCTGTTGGGCCGCAATGGGTTAATGGAACTCAACAAAAATTTTTTTGGGGCTTTCTTTTAAACCAAAGCAGAATTTCGTAAAATCGGACAAAGTTTGGACCCAAAATTTTTTTTGACCACCCGTCGGCCCGACATGGGTTAACAAATTCCAAAACTGTTAATAGTGTCTACTCAATTCTCAAAGAGCATCACGTATACAAAATTTGAAGTCAATCGGTCAACCGTTTTCATTTTAGAACAAAGAAGTTTAAATACTTGCACCACAGCCCCAACTTGGCGGTCCGTTAGAGCAAAATTTTTGGGCCACGATTTCTTTCCGTACCCAAAAACCCTTATATACAAATTTTCATGAAAATCGGCTGGGCAGTTTAGGAGTCTATTCGCTACATACAAACAAACAAACAAACAAACATTCCCTTTTATATATATAGATTGACTTTGATAAATTGTATTGATTTGGAGAAATCCAAAATAGTATATAAGCATTGATATTTTGTTAAATAAACCAGAACTATTCTGACTAAACAAATAAAAACGTCTTTTTAATTCTTTCAGCAATTTACTTTGCTTTAATTATTTAGGAAGATATTTTAATTTTTTATATAGGAATAATTCTCAGATATAATAGAATTAGCAATTAACAATAATAATAATAATAATTATATAGGTAACCGTGCCTTATGAATAACGGTAAACGGCAATTAGCTTTGCCACAGTAAGAGGCGTTCATTACGCCGTATAAATATATGGTGACATATGTATGTGCCAATAGGGGTGGATTATAATAGTACAGTTAGCCGCACATGCATATCGTAATAATAGATAAGGAACGATATTGACGGACAAATATAAATGAATATAAAAAGATAGAAATAATACGCGAAACATATTACAGGGTTAACAAATTCCAAGTCTGTTAATAGAGGGAACTCCATTCTCAAAGAGGAATACATATACAAAGGTTGAAGTTAAAACATTTCTAATTTAAAGCAAAGTGAACCTATAAAAAGCTTTTGGGCCGCAATGGGTTAACGGAACTTAATAAATATTTTTTTGAGAATGAAGCTTGCTTTTTTACAATTTGCACGCTTTTGTGTAACGCCTGGTAAATCTGATTTAATTAGAATTTCTGAAAGTTATAATAGGCAAGCTTTAGAGATATTTAAAAAAAAGTTGTGAGAGCCTATGTTTAACGTACTGCAATGCAGAAATTTTAAGCTACTTTCTTAAGATAAATACATAATAATAAAAACAACTAAACGTCCATTAAGATTTGTTTTAGATACGGGAGCAAATATGTTTATAATTTGTGAAAATGTTTGTGATCCTAAAACAAAGAAAACAAGTGAGGAAAAAAACCAAGGGTTAAAACTAAGAGATAATTTCTTCAATTTAAAGAGGCCCTTTCAAATTTAAGAAAAACCTTTAACATATGTTGAAATATAATTCTGCAGCTGTAAATTTTGTATATTTGTAAAAAAAATTTGAACAGGTATTCAAGTTACAGGTGTTTGAAAATAGCAAAATTTCAATTTTCGAACTCTTATAGCTCCTAAACAGGGGGTGTGAAAAAAAAATTTTGTTAACCGACTCCTACTAATTTTGAAGGACCTAATTTCTCCCAAAATTTAAAGACCCTAGCTTAAACCGTTTAGAAGATATGTGGGGCCAAAAATTTTGAAAAAATTTATTTTTGCTTAATGGTAAATTTTAGTACCGTATGGCAACCCTATACAGTTTAGCTTTATATTTTTGTGAAGTCTATAAAAGCAGCTCTCATATACCGTTTTTCGATTGAAAATAAACCTAACAGAACTCTTGTTATATCAATTTAAATATAGGGCTTTTTTGGAATTTGCAGGGGCTGTAGCTTCGTAACCCTTCAAAATTAAGAAAAACTTTTGACACATTTTGAAATATATTTATAGAGCTTTGAATTCTGTATATCATTAAAAAAAAATTTGTACAGGTATTCAAGTTACAGGTGTTTAAAAATAGCAAAATTTCAATTTTCGAGCCATTATAGCTCCTAAACAGGGGGGGGTGAAAAAAAAATTTTGTTAACCGACTCCTACTAATTTCCGACGACCTAACTACTCCCAAAATTTCAAGACCCTAGCTTGAACCGTTCAAAAGATATGTGTGGGCAAAAATTTTGCAAAAATTGAGTTTTGCGTAATGTAAAATTTTAGTACCGTATGTCATCCCTAAATATTTAACTTTTAAAAAGCTTATAAAACCAGCTATCGTTTGCCGTTTTCAGATTGAAAATATATCTAACAAAACTCATGTTATAACAGTTTAAATATAGGGCTTTTTCCAACTTTGGGGGGGGTTGTAGCTCCGTAATAGGTGGAGCTACAGAAAAAAATTCTTCTACAAAATTATTTTTTTTGGAATAACTACCAATGGTTAAAATTTCTTTACTCTATTTCAAACGGTGTAAAAGTTTTTGGGGGGGTTGTAGCTCCGTAATAGGTGGAGCTACAGAAAAAAATTCTTCTACAAAATTATTTTTTTTGCAATAACTACCAATGGTTAAAATTTCTTTATTCTATTTCAAAAGGTGTAAAAGTTTTTGTAAACATACGGACGGACGGACGGACGGACAGACGCACGGACCGAGTGAAGCTATATAGGCACATTTTTACAAAATTTTTTGAAAATGTGCTAAAAATGAAACCAATAACACAAACATTTAATAATAATTTAATAATAAAATCAATTACAAAAACACAAACATTAGAATACCCAGTTTTAAAGTATTCCGTTCAAATGAAATACTGGAATTTTTAGAATTAATTATTGAAAAATTTTATGATGAAATAATTGAAAATAATATTCTGATTTCTCATAAAACAAAAATAGATTATAATTTCAGTTCCTTAACCAGGTTGACGAAACAAAAGTACAATCTTATATATCCCTCTCTAGAAAAATACCGGTCGGTGAAGTACGAACTTTTTCTAAAAATCCTATTTCTAAAATCAAACTTCGCACGTAAATAACGAAGATAAAAATAAATTAATTAATTTGATAGATCAGTACGATCAAAAATTTTAAAAAGAAAATTGTGACTTAACATTCACTAATATAATACAGCACGAAATTAAAACAAAAGACAATATTCCCGTTTATACAAGAACATACAGATTCCCTTAAATTCTTTCACGGAATTCTATCACTATTGATGATAAGTGCCTATCCTTAATATGGATGATATATTAGATAAGTTAGGAGGATCAATGTATTATACAATACTAATCTGGGTAGGGGATTTCATCACATTGAAATAGTTGTAAATGGTATCCCTAAAACAGCATTTTCAACAAACAAAGGTCTTTAGGATAACCATCCAATTAGTTTTGCTAGCAGAATAATCAATGAACATAATATTAATTATTCTTCAAGAGAAAAAGAGCTCCTTGCCATAATTTGGGCTACGAAGTATTTTAGACCCTATTTATACGGTCGAAAATTTACGATTAAAACGGACCACAAGCCTTTGCAGTGGTTAGTTAATATAAAAGAACCTAATAGTAAACTCCAAATATGGAAAATCAGCAAAGAGTAATATAATTATGACACTTAATATTCAAAGTGAAAAACACAAATAAATATAAAAAACAAGTAAAGAAACTGTCAGTCGTTCCGACTAAGAAATACCGCACAGCTATTTGGCTCAAATTTAATGAGAAGTCCAAAGTCCTTTTAAAACCATAAAAGCTTTTATTAGTTTGATCGTAAGACACAGCTACCCAAATTAACTTTATAATACTAAAAACATTTTGTAATTATTTTATCAATTCAAAAATATTAAAAATTCTTACTAATTTATCTATATAAAAATATTAAAAAACAAAAAAACTTGAAAAAAATGTTTTCATAAAATGCAATTACAAAATTACATATTTAAAGCTTTATATTTAATTCATATATTTTTAGGAATCCTATTTAGTTTTCCTTCAAATAAGATCTGATCCATATTACATCAACGGTAAAGATTAATTTGAGATTGAAATATTGGGATTAGAATTGGTTAATATTTTATATTTATGATAAAGAATTTTGTTAATTAAAACCATTAATGTTTTGAATAGCTTTTTATCACCAAATTTAATAGTTCAAATTTTTCAAAATTGATTTTAATTTAAATTTCTAGTATATGTACTTATAAGAAAAGCTTATAAATGAAAAATATGCAATAAATGTATTTTTAAAATACAAAGACAAATTTATAACTTTTCATATAATTTATACATTCATACAAGTACCTTCGAACACAACTTAAGTATCATACACAATTTCTTAATTATATATTACCTATGTTAATAATTCAATATAAGTTATATGATATAATACAAATTAAAAAAAAAATGAAATTGTTTATCAAAAAAATATTTTGTTGTTAATTTATAAAATATAATACAATAAAATGTTTTAGGTAAAATTCATAGCATTTTAAAAATATAAAATTGTTAAATAAGTTAAATAAAAACGGAAATACGAAAGAACTTTAGTGTATCAAATTTAAAGAGCCTATGTGTTACAAACGATATCATAAACGAAATTAAAAGTTATGATACACCCACTCAAATTATTTAATTAATTAACACGCGCATGTCAGTTTTTCCAAAACAAACATTTTTTTTACCTTAAAAAATTTAAATAACATTTTTTGTAAAAAAACACCTTTTTTTTCCTTTGGAGTTTTATGGAAATATTTAAATCACATAAAATTCTAAAATGTAATTGCACACGCGTTTCCTGTTTCTAAAATTAATTTTTAACTTTTGGATTTGGAAGAAGGTTTAAATAACAGTTTTGCAAAATAAACATTTTATATTATGGAATTTTATGAGAAAATTTAAAATTTTGAAATCACATAAAATTCCAAAATATATATGAGCTTCCTGTTTAAAAAAAAGAATTTAAATTTAACTGATGCAATACGTAGACATTAGAATATAAATATTGTTGTTCCAAAATCCATTTTCGCCTTTTGATTAAAAGGTTTAGAATAGTAAATAAATAACGTTAGAATAGTAAATAAATAAGTCAATTAAATAAAATTGTATTTTTGAGGAAATTAATTAATAGTATATAAAAAAGTAAATAAATAAGTTAAATAAATGTGGAATTGTAATAAAAAAACACTTAAATTTTTTCAATTCAAAAGCAAATACGTTTTAATTAATTGATTTTGTTTTTTGATTTTTAAAAAAAATTAGTAACAAAATTATGTAAAAAAATTATTTAAATTCAAAATTATGTAAAAATTTATATAAATGCAAAATTATGTAAAAAATTATTTAAATTCAAAATTAATTATAAAAATTATTAAAATAAAAATTAATCTTTTTAATCTGCTTATTCTGCTTATTTCTTCTTTCTTTTTGTAGAACAACAATTAAAATTATATTTAAATTTAATAAATGAATAATTAAAATAAAACTTGTCTTCTTAATCTTCTTCTTTTATTCTTCTTATGATACAGCTGATTCTTCTTATTTCCTCTTATAAAACAACCTTCTTCTGCAAAATCTATTTCAGGACTGACTGTACTTTTTTTTAGTTAAAATTATAATATTAAATATCACATGTTCATTGTTAATTATTAACAGTGTTTTGTGTTGTGGGCAAATAGTTATTTTGCGGCAAATAGTAATTATGTTCAAAAATATTAATGTGCATATGTACTGTAATCCTACATTCGCCCCCTCTAAAATAGATCATCCGCCTCGGATGATGAATATCGTTCTTCATATTCGGATTTAGTTTGTTTCCATGGTTTTATATTATCACAACTTGTTGTTGTATTTTTTTGACCTTCACTATATGGGCCTAAAAACTGTGGAGTTAATTTTTCGTTTGTGAACTGGGTTTTTCTTATTGCCACCAAATCACCAGGTTTATATTTTCTGTCTATTTTTCTTTTTGAATTATATGTTTTCCTACTTTCTTCTTGAATCTTTTCTATTTGATTTTTTACTTCCTGTCTTATTTCATCCCTGTTGTTGTTAAACTCATTCAAAGTTTCTTCTTTAATCAGCTCCGTTATTTGGAGGTCGTCTTTCTTTCTCATGGTTGTCCCGAATAAAACTTCGAAAGGTGTTTGTTGAATAGCTCTCTGGTACGTACTGTTGATAGCTGTTTGAATTCGAGGTATAAGTTTATACCAATTTTCGGGTGAATCCGTTGTAAGCCTTCTTAATACTTCGACAACTATCCTATTTGTTCGTTCGGCTTGACCGTTTCCCCTAGGAACTCTTGCAGTTATTAAACTATGTTCAATGTTTTCGTCTTTACAATATGATGCAAATTCTTCTGATGTAAAGCACGGGCCGAAATTAGTCTTTTAGGATTTATAAAATATTGTTGTTGTATCTATAGTTTCTGGATAACTTCTTGGGTGGTTAATGTTTTGGTCGGATATAACCAGGTATATTTTGAAAATCCATCGGTTTTTGTTAAAATGTACTTATACAATTTTGTAGTTGCATTCATAGGTCCAATGTGATCTAGATTATATGTAATTAATGGCAAATTTTCTTTTTCAATATTTAACTACATCTCTTCTGCCTTTCTCAGTTTTCTATTCAGTAAAATACATTTAACACAATTATCTATACAACATTTAACTTTCTCATTTATTTTGTGAATAAAAAATTCTTGATTTATTAATTTTATGTTTTTTTGTATACCAAAATGCCCTTCTTCATGTTTTTCCTTATAATTTCTGTTTCCATACTTTTAGGTACAACAAATAGTTCGAACCCATTAACCTCTTTCAATAAAATATTATTACGCACAATAAAATTTTCATAATTTCCCTTATCATATAAAATCTTAATTGCTTTAATGTAATCGTCAGACTCTTGTGATCTTCTAATTCGCGCAAGTAATTCATTTTCAATGATGTGGACTGTCACATTTCTACTGGGTGTATCCACGTTAATCATCTTTTTCCCCGGTCTATGTTCAACCTCAAAATCATACTCCTGAATATACATAATCCATCTTTGTATTGATGTTGGTAAATTTTCTTTGTGTATTGTTTGTTTAAATGCAGCGCGATCCGTAACCACTTTTAACTTCGATCCCAATAAGTAAATTCTATATTTTTCTAACGCTCTAAATACAGCATTACATTTCTAAGACAAAAATGTGTAATTTTTCTTCAGCTGGATTATTTTTTTTACTATAATATTATGCGGGGTGCAACTGATTGTTTTCACCTTTTTGCATCAAAATAGCAGCTATTCCAGTTTTACAAACGTCTGTATGATCTTCAACTTTTTCGTCTTGATTATAAATTGCTAGAACTGGTTTATTAATTAATGATTGCTTCAGTGAAAGAAAAGCTTTCGTTTCCGCAGTTGAAATACCAAAGTTCGAATTTTTTCAAAATAAATTTGTGAGTGGCTTTGCTATTATGGAATATTCTCTGATGAATTTTCTGAAGAAACCTGTAAGTCCAAGAAAAGCCTGAACGACTTTCACGCATTTTAACTCCGGAAATTTTTTCACTGCTTTAATTTTGTCTACCGATGGTCTGATTTTTCCGTCTGCAACAATGTGACCTAAAAATTGTACTTCGCATTCTAAAAACTTCCATTTCTTCCAATTGAAATTTAATCCCTTCTCCGTAGCAACTCTAAAAATTAAATTTAATTTTTCAAAATTTTCTTCTCATTTTTGGATGGTACAATTAGATCATCCATATATGTGTCTAAAACATTCTTGTTCACTAGGTCCCTAAAAATTACTTTAATATATCGCAAAAAAACTGACGGTGAATTCGCTAATCCAAGAGGAACAAAATTGAACTCGAACTGCCCATCTTGAGTGATAAAAGCAGTCAACTTTTTACTATCTTCTTCTACCGGTAGGTGAAAATACCCATTTTTCAAATCTAAAGTTGTGAATACTTTTGCTTGTTGTAATCCATCCAATATCCCGTCGGTATTTGGAACTGGAAACCGCTCTTTGATAGTTCTTCTGTTAAGTTTCCTGTAGTCAACACATATTCTTGGAGTACCATTTTTCTTTTTTACCACAACAACTTGGCTTGCGAACGATGATGTCGATGGACGAATGATTCCCGCCTCTCTCCACTCTTCGATTTGTTTTGAAACGGCAATTTTTTCTTTACTTGGTAGTCGTCTAGGCTGGAGATACATTGGTGCTTCATTTTCTAAAATTGTCTTCATTTCAATTGCACACTTTTCTATTTCTTTTGGCTGATATTCTTTAATTAAATTCTTAACCTTTTGTTGATATTGTTAGGGTGCATCTACTTCCACGTTTTCATTAATTTCAATATTCATTATACAATTTTCTTTTTCTAATGTATAAAAAACTGCTATTCCTTGATCGAATATAACTCTAAAAATTTTTATTATATCATTTCCTATCAATATCCTTATCCGTAATGAGTCATCTGGCACTACTAAAAATTGTTGCGTGGTTATCAGTTCATCTACTTCGAATGTTGCTGAAAAAGACCCTAAAGTACTAGTTTTCCCGAACCTAGACCTACCAAATTAATTTTAGTTTTTTTCAACGTGGCTATTTTCAATTGTTTGCAAATACTTTCTGTAATCAGTGATGTGTCTGCACCCGTTTTCACTTATTTCACTAAGTGAAAATAAATTTTCACTTATATATATTATATTCACTTTTCTCTCTAGACAATTCGTCGCGATATGACCATTTCGATTATACATTTGAAACACTTCGTTTCCTGTTTGCAATCTTTTCTTTTGTGTTCTTTAGACCAACAATGAAAACATCGAATGTCTTTAGCCGACTCAGTCTCCGGCCTGTAGTTCCTTGTGTAAGTATTCTTATTTTCATAAATTTTCGATTTGAACCTTTCATAGTCTGCATACTTCTCTTTTAACTCTTTTGTATCTTTGGCATTATACAAAATTAATTTATGCTCTTCTCGTCCGCTTATCCCTGCTATAATGTATTGAACTAATGATTTTTCATCAATTTCTGTGATTTTGCACATCTTCCAATTTGTTTCATTTTATAACAATATTTTTTAAATGATTCATTCTTATGCATTTTCCGTTTCCTCAATTGATTATGAATGTCTGCTTTACACACAGTCATGTCGAATTCTAGTAATAATTCTCTTTAAGTTTATCAATCGTTGTACACGTGGCCGTTTTCATATAACATCACGCTGCTCCCGTTAATTTTCTTTTTGCTAACACTAATTTTTCTATTTCTGATAACTGTACCGATTCTGCAACTGCTTTAAAATCCGCCACCCACGTTTTTATGGAAATACTATTATCAACTAAAAATTCATCCAGTAAAAAATCGACTTCTTTTAGTTTCTTTCACCATTTTCCGCTCTTCCTCCAATGGAAATTTGATATCCAACGCCTCTGCTAATCTGACAACGAATGCTTCTTTTCTACAAGTATAATTCAACCTTAATTCTCGTAATTTAGCCCTTAATTCCTCTATTGTTAATGAAAATAATTCCTGTACATTCATTTACATGCCTTTGATCCGTGAATTTTTTTTTTTTTTTTTTTTTGGTTGAAAACCCAAATGTGAAATTGTAATAAAAACAGTTAAATTTTATCAATTCAAATGCGAATAAGTTTTAATTAATTGATTCTGTTTTTTGATTTTTAAAAAAAATTAGTAACAAAGTATTATAAATTTATGTAAAACAAGTAAAGAAACAGTCAGTCGGTGCAACCGACTTAGAAATACCCTACACCTATTTGGTTCAAATTTAAGGACATACCCATAAGTCATTTTAACACCATAAAAGCTGTTATTAATTTGATCGTAAGACATAGTTAACTAAATTAATTTTATAATACTAAAAATATTTTTTAATTACACTATCTATTAAAAAATATAACAAATTATTACTAATTAATCTATTTAAAAATATTAAAAAACAAAAAAACTTGAAATAAATGAAAATATATTTATTCCAATTCAATTACAAAATGAAAAAAATTCTAATTATTAAATTTTGTGATAAAAAGATAATCAAAGCATAATATATTTAATAATCCAAATTTTTAAAAATTGCAATTATTTTAAATGGTTAGTTTATATACCTAATAGAAAAGCTTATACGCAAAATATGCAATAAATGTATTTCTAAAATACAATTACAAATTTAGACCTTTTCATATAACTCATTTAAATATAAAAATAAATTTTACATAAATGCAGCAAGTATCTTTGAACATAGCTGAACCACTGCAATTAAGTCTAGATTTCGGAGACACGTAGGACATAGGAAATATATTCTTTGGCTTCGAAATTAAACTCGACCACAACCAATTCGCATGGTACTTTCATTACTAGTAACCTAGAGTTTAAATTGCATAAAAATACCGGCATTATCTTTTGAGTTATGGTGTTTTTAAGATATATGTTTGTTAATCCTTGAACTTTTCAAGGGTTCCAGAACCCGAAACCATGGTACGATTTCGCCCATATGCAGTCCCGTCATACTTTCAATACTAGTTAACCCTTGTACACAATTGGTACGTTCTATCTTAATTTTAAGTTACTAGTTTTATTAATTTGAATGATAAGCTTTTACATATTGGGGGGTCTAAGAGAGGTACTGAACCACCACTCCGCTTGATCCCAAATTAGGGGGGCACGCTAGAAATAGTAAAGAACACCCTGGGCCAAATTTGAAGCTTCTACATTTGTTTCAAGTTACTATATTTATTCATTTCGAAAATTTGCTTTAAGGTCCTCGGAACTGAGTAGCTGGTCCCCGACCCACTACTCCAATGGGGCCCAAATTTCCAAGACACTTACGAAATAGGAAGGGACACCCCGATACCAAATTTGGAGGTTCTATCTTCATTGGTTTCGAAATTATGCTAGTTTGGCCTAAATTCGATCAAAAATTTCTAAGTTCCGAACCCATTGTCCAATCCTCACCGTACGTAATCACCGCCGTAGTTTCATTACCAATAACCTACAGCACAAATTTCATGAAGATAGCGTCATTAGTTGTTGAGTTATCGTGATTTTTTATATTTGTTCGTTAGCCCTTCGATCGATTAAAAGGTCCAGAATCCGAACCCTTGGGATGATTTTGCCCTTATACAGTCCGCGCTGTACTTATAGTACTAGTTAACCCTTGTACACAATTTGAACGGTCTATCTTAATTTTAAGTAACTATTTTTAGTAATTTCGATTATAAGCCTTTAAAACTTGGGAGGTGTGAGAGGGGTACTGAACCACCACTCCAATTGATCCCAAATTAGGGGAACACGCAAGAGATAGTAAAGAACACTCTTGTGGCAAATTGGAAGTTTCTACATTTTTTCAAGTTGTTATCTTTATTAATTTTAAAGATATGCTTTAAGGTCTTCGGAAATGTGTGGCTGGTCCCCGACCCACTACTCTGATGGGGCCCGAATTCCCAAGACACTTTGGAAATAGGAAGGGGCGCCCTGATACCAAATTTGGAGGTTCTATCTTTATTGGTTTCGGAATTATGCTCGTTTGGCCTAAATTCGATCAAAAAGTTCTAGGTTCCGAACCCATGGTCCAATCCCAACCTTACGCAATCTCCGAAATAGTTTCATTACTAGTAACCTACAGCACAAATTTGATGAAGATAGCGTCATTAGTTGTTGAGTTATCGTGATTTTTTATATATGTTCGTTAGCCCTTCGATCGATTAAAAGGTCCAGAATCCGAACGCATGGGCCGATTTCGCCCATATGCAATCCCCGCCGTACTTTCAGTCCTAGTAACCTACAGTTAAAATTTCATCAAGATAGCTCCATTATTTTTTGAGTTATCGTGCCTACGGACGGACGGACGGACATGGCTATATCGACTAAGGTGGTCACGCTGATCACAAATATATATAGTTTTCCATATCTAGCTCGCTTCCTTTAGGTGGTTACAAACACCATACCAAAGTTAATATACCCCTTTATCTATTCTATAGGTGTAGGGTATGAAAATTATTTAAATTCAAAATTATGTAAAAATTTATATAAATTGAAAATTATGTAAAAAATTATTTAAATTCAAAATTATGTAAAAATTTTTAAAATAAAAATTAATCTTCTTAATCTTCTTCTTATTATTCTGCTTATTTCTTCTTTCTTTTTGTAGAAAAACAATTAAAATTATATTTAAACTCAATAAATGAATAATTAAAATAAAACTTGTCTTCTTAATCTTCTTCTTTTATTCTTCTTATGATACAGCTGATTCTTCTTATTTCCTCTTATAAAACAACCTTCTTCTGCAAAATCTATTTCAGGACTGACTGTACTTTTTTTTAGTTAAAATTATAATATTAAATATCACATGTTCATTGTTAATTATTAACAGTGTTTTGTGTTGTGGGCAAATAGTTATTTTGTGGCAAATAGTAATTATGTTCAAAAATATTAATGTGCATATGTACTGCAATCCTACATAAATATAATTGTGTTTTTGAGGAAATTAATAAATTATATATAAAAAAAAGTAAATAAAATTAAATAAACTAAATCAAATATAAATCATTATTGCCGCAGTCGGTAGGATGCGTCGAGTGTAAATGTTTCCAGAAGAAGTGAAAAAAATTTTTTTAACACAAATATTTCAATATTTTATGGCACATCGTTGTTTATAAAAAAAAAAAAAATATTTGAAGCGCTCAAAATAAGAACAATTAAAAGTGAATTAAAAAAAAAAAAAAAAATAAAATAAAAAACATTACCAGAAGAAGTGGTAAAATTACAAAAAAAACAAGTCAGTCGCAACCGACTTAGAAATACCCTACACCTATTTGGTTCAAATTTAATGGGAAGTCCATAAGTCATTTTAAAACCATAAAAGCTGTTATTAGTTTGATCGTAAGACGTAGCTAACCAAATTAACTTTATAATACTAAAAACATTTTCTGATTAATTTTCTAATTTATTTAAAAATTCTTACTAATTTATCTATTTAAAAATATTAAAAAACAAAAAAACTTGAAATAAATGAAAATATATTTATTTAAATTCAATTACTAAAGTGAAAAAATTTGAATTATTAAATTTTGTGATAAAAAGCTAATCCAAGCTTAATATATTTAATAATTCAAATTTTTCAAAATTTCAATTATTTTAAATTGTTAGTTTATGTACTTTTTAGAAAAGTTATAAATGCAAAATATGCAATAAATGTGTTCCTAAAATATAATTACAAATTTAGAACTTTTCATATAGTTCACTTAAATATAACAATAAATTTTACATAAATGCAGCAAGTACCTTTGAATATAGCTTAAGTATTGTAAAGATGTCTTAATTATATATCACCTATGGTTTTTAATTAATAAAATATTATACTAAATATGTTTTATGGTAAAATTCTTAGCCTTTTAAAAATATAAAAGTGTTAAATAAAAACGGAAATAGGAAAGAACCCTCGTGTATCAAATTTAAAGTTTCTATCTTCATGAATTTCGAAGATAAACTTTTTAATTTTGGCATTTCTTAGGAGGCACCTGAACCACCATTACAATTAAGAGTCGGAGACACATAGGAAATAGGAAATATATTCTTTGGCTTTGTAATTATGCTCGTTTGGCCTCAGATCGATCAAAAGCTTCTAGAATCCGAGCTCATTGTTCGAACTCGACCAGAACCAATTGCCACGGTACTTTCAGTACTAGTAACCTAGAGTTTAAATTTCATCAAAATAGCTGTATTATTTTTTGACTTATACTGTTTTTAAGATATATGTTCTTTAGCCCTTGAACTTTTCAAAGTTCCAGAACCCGAAACCATAAGAGCCTTTTGCCCATATGCAGTCCCCGTCATACTTTCAATACTAGTTAACTTTTGTACACAATTGGAACGTTCTATCTTACTTTTAAGTTACTTTTTTTCATTAATTTCGATGATAAGCTTTTAAACCTTGGGGGGTCTAAGAGGTGTACTGAACCTCCACTCTAATTGATCCAAAATTAGAGGAATCGCACAGGAAATAGTAAAGAGCACTCATGTGCCAAATTTGAAACTTCTAAATTTGTTTGAAGTTACTATCTTTATTAATTTCGAAAATATGCTTTAAGGTCCTCGGAACTGTGTAGCTGGTTCTCAACCCACTACTTCAATTTGTCCCAAATTTTAAGGACACTTAGGAAATAGAAAGAGACACCCTGATACCAAATTTTGAGGTTCTATCTGCTTTGGTTTTGGAATTATGCTTGTTTGGCCTAAATTCGATTAAAAAGTTCTAAGTTTCGAAGCAATTGTCCATTCCCATCCGTACACAATCACCGCCGTTGTTCCATTACCAGTACCACAGACAAAATAACAATACAGATGTCTTACTTAGAAGAAAATATTAGACCAAATTATTTTATTAACTGACATCGTATTAACTGACAAAAGCTTTCACAAAAAGAAAAATAAGAAAACAAACAAAAAGCTTTTTTAGTTACAAAAGTTTTATATTTTAATTTCATTCTCATAGCAATTATTGCATAGTATTTATAGTATACACATACAAAACTTACTCACATATTTTTTAAAGCTTTTAAATTTGTTGTTGTTTTAAAGCGTATATTTTTAAAAATTAAACACATACTTAGCTACATATTATATGATCTATGATCTATATTTACACAGGTACATATATGAAATATAAAAACAAAATAAGTAAATAATACCATTTTTTCTTTTAATAAACATTCTTCTATTATAATAGGTACATTCATACATACATAATATGTATAATCAAAATGAATGAGTTTAGAGAAGAATTTTTATTTTCCAATTTTTTTCTATCAAAATAAAATAAATGTAATGAAATTATACTTATGAAGTTATTATTTTTATGAAGATGGAAAAAAGGGAGCACATAGCACATTTCTTAAAAATAAAATTCTGTATGATGCTAAAAACTTGAAATGCATATTTACTTCGATTTTTTAATTTTATTTTTCGGTTTTTTTTTAATTTTGTTTTTTTTTAAATTAAACTTAATTAATATTGTAAATATACTTACATAAATGTACATACATATACGGTTTAATTTGTGTATGCTATTTTAGATTTTTCATATTTTTAATTGCTGAAATATTAAAAATTAATGGCAATAAATTGTTAAAAATTAAATATTCATTAAATTTTTCAACTTTTGTTTTTTTATGTTATTAGTTTTTGTATTCAAATTTTTATCTATTTGCCACTTACAATTTTTCCAAAGCAAAACAGTTATTAGAAATTCTAAACAATTCTTTCTGTGCTCATTTGTTATAAGCACAGAACCAATCTTTAAAATATTTATTGGTAATTTCTACACATTGTTCTACAATAGTTTGCCTAATATTTCTACTAAATGGAGTTTTTTTAAAAAATTCCGTAAAAACACTAATTTGGAGACTACATATTTTGAAAAATTTTTCGGAAGGCCACATTAAATGTTGCTCTCCGTTACTAGTTTCATATTCTTTTAATTTAATCAGAATTTCGGTCATATTAAAATTAGGTATAGCAGTTTTGCACATTTCACTTGCACATAAATTGCAGATCTTATTATTTTTCTTTATTGTCTTAAAGAAACAATAACCAGCGAAATATCTCGTTGCAATATCAGTTGGGGATGGTACTTTAACTAATATTGTATCTTCGTCATAAAAATCATAACTTGCATCAGAAAATGGCTGTAGAATATTATGCTGCATTAATGTTTGGTCAAGATCAGAAGCAGGTGTTATATCTTGAGTTAATGGCATCATATTTTCATTTAGTGATAAATCGAAAACAGCATTCCAATCTACTTCAAGAAATTCATCACCATCTTCTACACAATTTGAAAATTTTGACTGGAATATGAATTTAATTGATAGAAGTTTAGCAAATATAGCACCGAATTCTTCAACTGTTGGATTAGCCTTGTTGACATTTCGAGCCCTTATTTTGCCGAAAAAATTTTCTAATGGATCTTGATTGCACTTGTTTACATAAAAAAAAATCATATTGGAAAATTCATTAAATAAAACGTTCTTTATTTGTAACAAACTTTCTATTGTATTCGCCAGGCCTTTAAAACAAAACGATTTGTTAGAATTCTTTACGGGATTTATATTTAGTAAATATTTTTGCATTTCTACCAGAAATTCTACATTTTTATCGTTTCTTTTTAAGGCAGGGTTCCCATTTAAAATGTCAAATAATTTATCCATTTTTTTAAAAAATTCTGTTGTTGGATTAACATACTGCTTAAGATGATCAGGAAATTTATTTAATTTTTCTATTACTTCGATACCCACTGCAACACTTCTACTCAATATTTGAACAGCCAGTTTAACATTCATTTTCTGGAAATTATTTGGATATACATGGTTAAATGTAATTTTTGGACATATTTTGGTTGTGTTATTTTTTTCGAAATTGTAAATATATTCAATTATTTCCCAACTAATAACTCCATCTGTAGTTTGCAAATTACTATTTATCAAATTGTTTCTAATACTTTTGAATAAATGTGGAATATCATACAAGGCAAATATTTTATTGTTTCTATATGTAAAAAATGGATTCGTTTTAGAAATGTTTAAGATGTTAAAAAGTTTACGATTTGTTGGACCTTGGTCGCAACAAATACCTCTAACAGTCAAACCTATTTCGAAGCATATATGTAAACATTTGTTAACTTCATTTTGTAAGATTGATGCAGGTATATTGCTAGGACAGGCAACGTAATATAAAGGTTGTTTGAAAGTGCCGCAAATACTTCTTATCATAAAAACGCAAATAGACTTTGCGCAAATATTAGTTCTTTCTTGATCACCGTAATCCACAAAACCGCTAATTATATCCTTAAATTTATTGTATGTTAAGTTACTTTGAATGCTCATTTCATCAAATATAATTATAACATTTTTTTCTAAGTCGTTTAAATTCTTGACAGATTGTTTTATTTCCCCAATAACAGTAGAGTCAATTCCAGGTGAAAGGCTTTTGATTTTAATCCATCTATGCAAAGATGACGGATGAGGTAAATGAAAGCCTAAAACATTTTTTAGAAAATTGTAAGCTGCAGAAGATCGAAAAAAAATGCATTGAGATATCCACTTCTCATCTTCTGAAAATAAGTTAGTACTTTTCCTTAAAATTAATTTTAAAAAAAGTTTGCAATTTTGACCAATATCCTTTAACAAGTCTATTGAGTGGTTTATAGTGCAGTTGTCTTTGAATTTTCGTTTATAAAATAAGTAATTTAGTTTTATCCTAGTATTTTTTTTTAATTTTTTCCTTGAATTATTTAATTTTTTTTTGAGTAAATTAATTTTTGTTTGGTAGAAAATTATTTTTTTATTTTTTTTGTAACAGCCAAAACAAAAATTATTAGCTTCGACAGATTCATCATTAATTTTTTGACATGGAATACACTTTGCTGCTGCATTCAGCTCATCTATGTCACAGATGGTTATGTCAGAAGATATTTCAGTTCGAAACCGTTTTTCGTATGTCTTAGTGGCATTGTTTTGATTAAAATATATTCTCTCGTCAATATTTTCTTTGTCTTCATTTGTTTCTTCATTAGCATTTAAAAATAAAGTAGGACAAGCATTTTTTTTCAAAAATCTTTTCCCAATTAAATTTGATTCAAAATATTTAGAGCATATATATGCCCGTTTTTTAGATTCTATTATATCACTGGAATGTTTCGTGGTTTCTACCCATTTATAATAGTTTTCAGTACCTCTTTTTGGGAATTCGAAAAATTTCCTGTAAGGGAAATGTTCCGGAGTTGCTTGGCAGTTATAAATTACGCACTTGTTTCTTTTCCAGGAGGACATGTTTACTTAATTTTCAAACTGTGTAATAGTTATGGAAAAGTTTTGGAATTAAAGAAAATCTTTTAATAATTTTTTAATATTATTTTTACCTACATATGTATGTATTTTGTATATAAAATAATGGTATTTTATCAGTTTTTGTAAGTTAAATTGTTCACTTGTTTTTAAAATCAATTTAAAATCATTTATGTATGTACTATATAAATATTTTTGAATTTTTGTAATAACTGAAATTACTTTAATTTTTTTAAAATTTAAACATTAAGATTCATAATTTTCACAGATGAAGATTTGTTCGAACTTAGAAAAGGTGTAACAAATTGCTGCATGTAATTTGCCTATTTAATTTTAAACAATCAAACATAAATCATAATTCATAATATCTATGTGTTTATATGAATTACAGAAAATACAAATTCTTCTCTATAACTCGTGCATTCATTTTGATTGTATGTATGTGTGAATACTAAGAGAATAATTATTATAAATTTATTAAAAATTGGTTTTGTTTACTTTTTTATTTCATCTAGAATATAGATCGTATAATATGTAAGTGTGTATGTGTTTTATTCTTATAAAATTGTATTAAAAAATTGCATGATTATTAAAACAACAAAAATTTGAAAGATTTTAAATACATATGTAGATGTGAGTAAGTATATATTATATATGTTAATATGTATGTACATATTATACAATATGTATAAATAATTCCTATGCAATTATATTATTGTTATGAAAATAAAATATAAAATTTTATTGTAACTACTGAAGTAATTTTTTGTTTGTTTTTTTATTTTTTCTTTTTCTGAAAGCTTTTGTAACTATAAGAAAAACAAAAAAAAATAATAGCTTTTGTATTTTCACTTTCATATATGACTTTTTTCTATGGGGATAAGACATCTGTATGTTATTTTGTCTGTGCCAGTACCCTACAACACAAATTTTATAAAGATAGCGTCATTAGTTTTTGAGTTATTGTTTTTATTATATATGTTCGTTAACCCTTAGAAACGATTAAAAGGTCCAGAATCCGAACCCTTGGGCCGATTTCGTCCATATGCAGTCCGCGCTGTACTTTAAATACTAGGTAACCCTTGTACAGAAGTGGAAACTTCTATATTAATTTTAAGTTACTATTTTTAGTAATTTCGATTATAAGCTTTTAAACCTTCGGAGGTCTAAGAGGGTTACTGAACCACCACTCCTATAGATCCCAAATTAGGGGGACACACAAGAAATAGTAAAGGACAATCTTGTGCCAAATTTGAAGCTTCTACATGTTTTCAAGTTACTGTCTTTATTAATTTTAAAAATATTTGGTCTTCAGAAATGTGTGGCTGGTCCCCGACTCACTACTCCAATGGGGCCCAAATTACAAGGACATTAAGGAAATAGGAAGGAACACCCTGATAACAAATTTGGAGGTTCTATCTTCATTGGTTTCGGAATTATGCCAGTTTGGCTTAAATTCGATGAAAAAGTTCTAGGTTCCGAACCCATGGTCCAATCTCGATCGTACGCAATCCCCGCCTTAGTCTCATTACTAGTAACCTACAACAAAAATTTTCAGTTTTCGTGTCTACGGACGGACGGACGGTCATGGCTATATCGACTTAGGAGGTCACGCTGATCACAAATATATATACTTTTCCATATCTAGCTCGCTTCCTTTAGGTGGTTACAAATACCATAACAAAATTAATATACCCCTTTACCTATTCTATAGGTGTAGGGTATAATAACATTACCAGAAGAAGTGGTAAAATTAAAAAAAAGAAAATTTAAAAATATATAAAACAAAAATAAATATTAAAAATAACTAAACTAAAATATTTATTGTGAACTATAGACAAAGTGAAAAAAAAAAAACAATAATTAGTGATAAAACTAATTTGAAATGAAAGGACTTAATAAAAAAAAAATATATATATAAAATTTTTTTTTTCAAATTTAAAAAAAACTTTTCAAATAATATGTAAAAGAAAAAGCATCTATAACAAATTTTTTAAAAAAGAGTTAACTAAAAACTATTTAGTGTAAATTTTAAAATTTATTAAAATTAATTACGATTGTTGAAGATACATTACCTTTCTGGCCACCTGAAACGTGGGAGGAATGCGAAAGAATTAACAACAACTACAACTATTATCATCAGTCAATTATTATCATCAGTCAACCATTATCATCAGTCAACCAATATCATCAGTCAATTATTATCAGCAGTCAATTATTTTCATCAGTCAACCATTATTATCAGTCAACCATTATCATCAGTCAACTATTATCATCAGGCAACTATAAAACAAAAACAATATATTTAAAGCAAGCGTTTAAATTATCTAAAACTTTAACAGGTTATTGCAAATTATTTGTTTGACAAATTTTTTTTACCTTTTCTCTTTCATTAAATGAGTAGTGAAATAACGATAGAACAACTATCGGATTTGTTGACAACTATCAACTTAAAAACTGATTTAGAAATTCCAAAAATGATAGAACCACAATCCCTTAGTATAGATCCTTTAAAATACCTAACTGATTGCCATGGAGATTTTAAAGACCTCCAAAATTTCCTAAGTCTAATAAATAAAATCCACCCAATTATATTAAGATATGACGAACTGTCCCAAAATATTCTAGTCGACATAATAAAATATAAACTGAAACATAAAGCACGCGAAATAGTAGAAATTAACAACCATGTCACAACTTGGTTGGAAATTAAAGTAATTCTAATTAACAATTTCGACCGTTCTAGTCTTGAAGAACTTTTCGACCACGTAAGAGGCATTACTTTTAAAAGCAACTGTATGAATTTCTATAGTGAACTAAAGGTTGCACTAAGAAGACTAAACGTCAAAACAAAGCTTTCGTTAGAAGACGATGTACACGCAACAGAATAATCTATTGAAACAAATAAAAATTCTGTATTAAATATCTTTAAAAATAAAATTCCAGAACCAATGCGTTCTATTATATATTGTACAAAGCCAAGTACGCTTGAAGAAGCAATGGATATACTACATGAAGCCAATTATGCGTTTTTAAAAAAGCACATTTTCAAAATCATATTGTATTGCATACTGAGTTTAATTTTGGAAATATATCCACTGGGGATTAAGTTACTGCTTACTTATAAAATATAGTGCTAACAGTAAATTTTTAATTTTAAAGTTCTAATAGCCCTTCAATAAGGAAGGTTGCCAAATTTCTCAAGGACCCTTAATTTAGATTCATTAAACCGCTCCACCTGCATTTTTTTATTAGGTTCTAGGAATTAAATTGTGAATTCCCCAAAAATTTGGAATTTTACTTAGAATTCTACTATCTAAACAAAAATGGTTAAAACTAAGAGGCAATTTCTTCAATTTAAAGAACCCCTTTTATGTTTAAGAAAAACCTTTAACATATGTTAAAATATAATACTGCAGCTTTAAATTTTGTATATTTGTCAAAAAAAATTTGAGCAGGTATTCAAGTTACAGGTGTTTAAAAATAGTAAAATTTCAATTTCTGAGCCCTTATAGCTAAAGCAGGGGCTTGACAAAAAAATTTTGTTAACCGACTTCTACTTATTTCATAGGATCTAACTACTCGCAAAATTTCAAGACCCTAACTTGAACCATTCAAAAGATATGTGTGGCCAAAAATTTTGCAAAAATTGAGTTTTGCGTAATGGTAAATTTTAGTACCGGATGGCAAACCTAAACATTTGTCTTTTAAAAATTTATAAAGTTTATAAAACCAGCCGTTTGCCTTTTTCAAATTGAAAATACACCTAATAGAACTCTTGTTATAACAATTTGAATATAGGGCTTTTTCCAAATTTGGAGGACTGCAGCTCCGTAACGGGTGGGGCTACAGAAAAAAATTCTTCTACGAAATTATTTTTTTTGCAATACCTACTCGTGGTTAAAATTTCTTTTCTCTATTTCAATCGGTGTAGAAATTTTTGTAAACATACGGACGGATGGACAGACGGACGGACAGAGTGAAGCTATATAGGCACATTTTTACAAAATTTTTTGAAAATGTGCTAAAAACAGACAATTTAACAATGACAATAATAACCCTAATAAAATACAAAATCGATTTTCTAATAATAAAAATAGATATAAAAATAACATTAACAATAACAATTTTAATCATCACAATAATAATAATAGGAATATAAAAAATTTCTCACTAAAATATAAATAATTCCGGTTTTAATAGTATTTACCAATACACGGGAAAATCATTTCAGAACAAACCCCAATAATGCACCAAATTATTCTGGCAATAACCTAAATCATAAATTTAATAACGCGCAATTACCAGAAAATTTTAGATATCCCAATAACATCCAAAACCCACAATCACCGGTAAAACCAATGGATATTAATATTAATGAAACAAAAAGTCAAAGAAAACAAAACGAGATATCTTGCGAACATTTTCATTTACAAACGTCAGTAACCAACTTCCCCATTTCATAGTCGAAAGCAAAATAAGACCTCTAAAATTCATAATTGATTCCGGTGCAACACTTCAATAATAAACCCAAATATTTGCCATCCTAAATTCTTGGAACCTCCACTATCAGATATCTACCTCAATACCATCAATCAAAAAGCTAAAATTACTGAATAGGCAGTTATTCCTTTGTTCAAAAAATTAGAAACCCTAACATAAAAGTCGATTTATATGTATTCAAATTCCACGAATACTACGACGGCATTATAGGTAATAATATTCTAGTACCTCTAAGAGCAAAAATCGATCTTGGAGAAAAAACTCTCACCTTAAATAACAAACAGACTAAATTATACTTAGAACTCGAAGAAAATAATTTTAACTATAGAGTTGAAAAACATGGGAATTTCAATTTAACTATACCTGTTCCTTAAAATGAAGGTTTAGCCTATATTAAGGAGCAGAAGTCCTTAAACGGCACTAAAACCTTACATGAAGTAATATATGACGTACAAAATTATTAAATAAAGGGGCATATTAATAAAATAGACAATGACCCTCACATTCTCAACTTAAAACCATTACGCAAATGTCAACATGGAAAATTTTAATATAATAGAACGAAAACCTGACAAAACTTTAATGCAAAAAATTAGAACGGATCATTTAACAGAAATGGAAAAAAATTCCATTACTTAAAACTTTAAAAAGATTCTCTAATATTTTTTATAGAGAAAGCGCTGATTTATCCTTTACTAATGTAATAAAAAACCAAATAAGAACAACCGATAACCTTCCCATATTTGTAAAACTATATTGTTACCCTTATATCCACAAATCGGAAGTGGAAAAACAAATCGAGAAAATGTTGCCAATAACCCTCCCATATATGTAAAATTATATAGTTACCCTTATATCCACAAATTGGAAGTGGAAAAACAAATCGAGGAAATGTTGCAAAAGGGTATTATTCACCTAGTAACTCTCCTTATTCCGGCCCAGTATGGGTAGTCCCGAAGAAGACGGACGCCAGTGGGGAAATCAAGTAGCGAATCGTAATCGATTACCGAAAATTAAACGGGGTAACGATCGATGACAAATTTCCAATAATTAATATAGATGATATATTAGGAAAATTGGGAAGATGTAAATATTCTACAACTCTCGATTTGACAAAGGGCTTCCACCAAAACAAAATAGACCACAATGATATTCATAAGACCACATTTTCTGTTGAAAACGGCTATTATGAATTTTTCCGAAAGCCTTTTGGCTTACGTTTCAACGCCATATGAGTAGTATTTTAAAAGAGTACATAGGCATGGTCTACTTGGACGATATAATAATATTTTCCATTTCTTTGGAGGAATATATTGATTCAATAAACAAAATTTTTAAACGACTCCAAGAGGTAAATTACAACTGGATAAATCCGAATTTCTTAAGAAAGAGACGGAATTTCTCGGACACATTGCATCATTAGAAGGTATTCAACCAAATCCTAAGAAAATAGCCTGTGTCAAAGAATTTCCAATACCTAAGACTCCAAAACAGATTAAACAATTTTTGGGGCTTTCAGGCTACTATAGGAAATTTATAAGGGATTATTCTAAAATTGCCAAACCAAGTTATCTAAAGAATAATGAGAAAATGAATATTGAAGACCCAGAATAAACAGTTTTGAGGCATTAAAAAGATTGCTCATAACCGAACCCATTCTAAGATATCCAGATTTCAATGGAAAATTTACAGTTACAACGGACGCAAGTCAGTACGACCTGGGGGCCATTTTGTCACAAAATGATCATCCTATATGCTACAGTAGTAGAACATTAAACACCCACGAAATAAACTATAGTACTATGAGAAGGAACTCCTTGCAATAGTGTGGGCCACTAAATACTTCCGCTCCTACCTTTTCGGGAGGAAGTTCAAAATAGAAACGGACCACAAACAGCTACAATGGCTCTTTTCTGTTAAAGAACCAAACTCGAAACTCATTCGTTGCCGACTGAAACTAGCCGAATATGATTATGAAGTTGTCTATAAACAAGTGATGAAAAAAACCAAGGGTTTTTAAAAAAGCCCATTTTCATAATAATATAGTGTTTCATACTGAGTATTTTAATAATAATAATGATATAATAATGATATGAAGCTTCAATAATAGTAATATAATGTTGAAGCTCCAACGTTAACGTTTAATTTAGGAAATATATACGTTGGTGACTAAGTTACTACTTACTTATAAAAACCGTAATTTTTTTAATTTTTAAGTTTTTTTTTAATTTTTAAGCCCCTCTATGGGGAAGGTTGCCCAATTTTTTAAGGATCTAATCCTCACTACTCCCCTTCCCACAAATTTTTTAGGTTCAAGGAATTAAATTGTGAATTCTAGCAAAATTTGGAATTTTATTTAGAATTTTACTATATAAGCAAAAATGGTTAAAACTGACAGAGACTTTCTTCAATTTAAAGAACCGCTTTTAAATTTAAGAAAATCTTTTAACATATGTTAAATTACAGTGTTGGACCTTAAAATTTTGTATATTAACAAAAAAAAATTTGAACAGGTATTCTAGTTACAGGTGTTTAAAAATAGCAAACTTTCAATTTTCGAGCTCTTATAGCTCCTAAACATGGGACGTGACAAAAATATTTTGTTAACGGAATCCTACTAATTTCTGAAGGCCTAACTTCTCCCAAAATTTCAAGACCCCAGCTGGAACCGCTTAGAAGATATGTGGGGCCAAAAATTTTGCAAAAATTGAGTTTTGCATAATGGTAAATTTTAGTACCGTATGGCAACTCTGTACATTTTAGTGATATATTTTTGTAAAGCCTAAGAAAGCAGCTCTCTTTTACCGTTTTTAGATTGGAAATATAACTAACAGAACTCTTATTATATCAATTTAAATATAGGGCTTTTTTTTAAAATAACGAAGCTACAGCCCCCCGTCATCCTTCAAATTTAACAAAAACCTTTGACACATGTTGAAATATATTTAGAGAGCTTTCAATTTTGTAAATCACAAAAAAAAAATTTGAACAGGTATTTAAGTTACAGGTGTTTAAAAATAGCTAAATTTAAATTTTTGGGCCCTTATAGCTTCAAAACAGGGGACGTGACAAAAAAAATTTGTTAACCGACTTCTACTTATTTCTAAGGATCTAACTACTCCCAAAATTTTAAGACCCTAGCTTGGCTCGTATAAAAGATATGTGTAGCCAAAAATTTTGCAAAAATTGAGTTTTGCATAATGGTAAATTTTAGTACCGTATGGCAACCCTAAACATTTGTCTTTTAAAAATTTATAAAGTTTATAAAACCAGCTATCTTTTTCCGTTTTCAGATTGAAAACACACCTAATAGAACTCTTGTTATAACAATTTGAATATAGGGCTTTTCCCAACTTTCGGGGGCTGCAGCTCCATAAGGGGTGGGGCTACAGAAAAAAATTCTTCTACGAAATAATTTTTTTTGTAATACCTACTCGTAGTTAAAATTTATTTTCTCTATTTCAAACGATGTAAAAGTTTTTGTAAACATACGGACAGACAGACAGACAGACAGACGGACGGACGGACAGACAGAGTGAAACTATATAAGCACATTTTTACAAAATTTTTTGAAAATGTGCTAAAACGGCGTACAAAATGGAAACGCCGATGCACGTATGATCTCACGTATCCAAGTAAACCTAACAAAACAATGTCCAAATCACAAAACAATAGTAACAAGCGAGTCACCCTTAAATACCTTCAAAAACCAAATCATCGTTAACAAAACAAATTCTGGATCTCTAAAAATCAAGACAATAGAAATCTTTAATAGAATTATAAAAGTAATCTATATTAAGACATTAGACGATTCAACCGTAATAACTCTTCTAAAATCGCACTTTAATCCAATATCACTTAACGTTATCGTTATCGAAGATTCCGCTTTCTACCAAACTATCGAAATTACCTTTAGAAACCACTTTTCAAACAGCAACAATTTTAAGATAGTCAGATGTAAAAAAGTACTAAAAGACATCACAGACGAAGAAAATTTAGCAAAACTATTAGAAGAGGAACATATTAGGAATAACCACAGGGGCATTACAGAAGTAAATAAAGAACTCCAGCTAAACTATTACCATCCAAAATTACTAACCCGCGTAACCCAATTTTTTAATATTTGCGAAATATGCAATATGGAGAAATATGAAAGAAGACCACTCCAGCACAAATCTATCCACTACAACTCGAATAATAACCATACATCAAACTCTGATGTAGAAAGGTTACATAATACTATAAATGAATATCTGAGGTTACTAAGACACGACGAACGTAAAGACTTAGACACAGTAGAGGAAATTAAAAATTATATCTTTTTATAACAACTCAATACATTCCAATACAAATCACAAACCAGTAGATTTCAATAACAGGAAAATAAAAGATTCCGAATACGAAGAAATTAGGCAAAAAGTTCAAGCAACAAAAGAAAAACGACATAATAAACTAAATGAAAATAAAGAAGACCATGTGATAGACATCGCTACAAGTTTGAAATATTATAAAACTAATATAAGAAAAAAGAAAAAATTTCAAAATATAAATCTTCCCACTATAAAAGCAAAATAATTTAAGCATAAAAAATCAAGAAAATCTAATTCAATTACACGTCAAAATGGCAACAACAAAAATATTTCTCACAACTCTTACAATCCTCCCTGTATGCCTCTCCCAAATGATGGAAATACATGACATTAATAATAACAATGGGTCCGTCACAATTAAACTAGGAGACAAACAAATAATTAAAAATTTTATCAAAGTAGTACATATAGTCAATACAACCGAATTTGAAATTACGAGAAACATAATTCAAGAAAACATTCAAGCAATACATGGCACGGCATATTTAGCAAAAACCATGTTCTCTACTATTATTCACTGGAAAGAAAAATAAATAACTTAAAACCATATAAAAAAGAAAAAAGAGGACTTATCAACGGACTGGGAACGACATTGAAATATATTGCTGGTACAATGGACTATAATGACGAACTAGAAATAAAAAATAAATTAGACAAACTATCCGGTAACACTAAAAATTTAATAAATGAGAACAACAAACAGATACTAATTAATGATGAAATCAATAACCAAATTAAAAACTTAACTGAACAAGTCACAGCCCAACAAAATAAAATTTTAGAATATTTAAATAATTTGAACGAAAAAACTGGAAATATAGTATTTCAAATAGAATATGAATTAGAATACTTTCAACAAATCTGTCAAATCAATTATGATATCAACTTAAATTAACACCTAGTTTAGAAAGTTCCACAGATATAAAAATTATCGTCGCTTTTTACTTAGACCAATTAATCATCATACTTCTAATCCCCGACTACATTTTATCATTATGTAACAAAAATTATTCAAAATAAAACTGTAAATTTATTAAGGTTAAAAGAAATTCATTTACAAAATATAAATAATAATAGGAAGGAAATAAAACAAATTATTAATAAGAAAAATGAAAATTGAATTCTATTAACTTCTATTAACATAACATTTGTAATTTGCATAACAATAATGTTTATTGTAATAAAACATTTACTTAAAAAACGTAATAAAATTGTAATCCAAACTTCGTCGGAGCCTCAGACAAACGGTGGGGGTGTTACAAACGATATCATTAACGAAATTAAAAGTCATGATACACTCACGTTTTTGCAAAACAAAAAATTTTTTTACCTTAGCGTTTCCTGTTTTTAAAATTAATTTTTAACTTTTGGAATTCTGTGAGAAAATTTAAATAACAGTTTTGCAAAATAAATATTTTATATTATGGAATTTTATGAGAAAATTTAAAATTTCGAAATCAAATAAAATTCCAAATAGGAATTTAGGAAATAGGAAAAAATAACGTTGTACCTAATTTAAAGCTTTTATATTTATTTCAAGTTACTATCTTTATTAATATTTAAGGTCTTGGGAATAATGCGGGTGGTACGCAAATACTATTCCAATTCATCCAAAATTTTACGGACACAAAGGAAATAGGAAAAAAACAGCAGTCAATACAATTTAAAGCTTCAATATTTATTTTTTTTTCAAATTTAGACTTAATTATAGTGGTGGTTCAGTTACCTCCTAAGAAATCCCAAAATTAAAAAACTTATCTATGAAATTCATGAAGATAGAAACTTTAAAATTGATACACGAGGTTTCTTTCCTATTTCCGTTCTTATTTAACATTTTTATATTTTTAAAAGGCTAAGAATTTTAGCATAAGACATATTATTATGTATTATATTTTATAAATTAAAAACCAAATATTTTCTTAATAAACGATTAGTTTTCTTTTTGTTCAATTTTTATTATATCATATATTTTATTGAAGTATTACCATATATAATTAAAACATTGTGTACGATACTTAAGTTATGTTCAAAAGTACTGATAAATGAAATGAAATAAATTTTGCATCTATGTAAAATTTATTATACCCGTATGACTATATAGGCCAAGGGTATAATAAATTTGCCATTACGTTTGTGACGCAGAGAATGAGGGGGGGTAGATATAGACTCAAGTGTATGGATCGGATCAGAATCGAAAAATAAATCGATTTAGCTATGTATGTCCGTCCGTCCGTCCGTCATCACGATAACTCAAAAAGTAAAGGAGCTAGGATTATGAAATTTTCACAAATTCGTTTTTATGCAAAAAACGGAATCGAGTTTGAATTTCAGCCATTTTGGTCAACGGGTTCGAGTACCTGCCATACAACTTCTAATTTTATATGAGCATTACGGCATTGCCAAAAGTAGTTTAGTATAATGGCCAAAGTTACTGCAAAATTTGGTTGGTCTACTGCAGAGGGTTCGAGTAGCTGCCATACAACTCCTTCTTTTATATGAGCTTTACACTACACCTGATGAAGCTGGGTGTCTGAAATTTTGCAAAAAATAGTTTAGTGTAATGGCCAAAGTTACTGCAAAATTTAGTTGGTCTACTGCTGAGGGTTCGAGTAGTTGCCATACAACTTCTTCTTTTATATGAGGATTACAATACACCAAATGAAGCTGGGTGTCTAAAATTTTGCCAAAAATAGTTTAGTGTAATGGCCAAAGTTACTGCAAAATTTGGTTGGTCTACTGCAAAGGGTTCGAGTAGCTGCCATACAACTCCTTCTTTTATATGAGCATTACTCTACACCTAATAAAGCTGAATGTTTGAAATTTTGGCAAAAGTAATTAACCGGATGATATAATGTATATGTTACGGTCATACGGGTATCCCAGAGTTGACTCAGTCTACTCTACTACACTCTTCCTCGTTTTTATATTTAAATGAATTATATGAAAAGTTCTAAATTGTAATTTTAGAAATACATTTATTGCATATTTTGCGTTAATAAGCTTTTCTAATAGGTACATAACCTAACCATTTAAAATAATTGCAATTATGAAAAATTTGAATTATTAAATATATTAATTCTTTGATTAGCTTTTTATCACAAAATTTGATAATTAAAATTTTTTCAATTTTGGAATTGAATTGGAATATATGTATTTTCATTTATATCAAGTTTTTTTTGATTTTTAAGATTTTTAAATAGATAAATTAGGAAGAATTTGTAATATTTTTGATTAGATAAAGTAATTAGAAAATGTTTTTAGTATTATAAAGTTAATTTGGTTAGTTATGTCTTACCATCAAACTAATAAAAGCTTTTATGGTTTTAAAATGACTTATGGACTTCTCATTAAATTTGAACCAAATAAGTGTACGGTATTTCTAAGTCCGACAGTTTCTTTACTTGATTTATATATTCGTCAGTCCTTAGACGGATTAAAGGGTCCAGAATCCGAACCCATTAGCCGATTTCAACCATATGCAATCCGCGCCGTACTTTGAGTACTAACCTTCAGTTAAAATTTGATCAAGATAGGTATAACAAGTTATGGAAAAAACTAAGGGTTTTTAAAAAGCTCATTTTCAAAATTTTATAGTGGTTCATACTAAGTATTTTATCGAAATATAATGTTGGAGCTATAATTTATCCTTTAATTTAGGTTATATATTATGTTCTGGTGACTAAGTTACTGCTTTCTATTTTACTTGTTAAGTCCTAATAGTCCCTCAGTGGAGAAGGTAGCCAAATATGTCGGGGATCTAACCTCACTTCAAGCTCCCCCCACATTTTTTTATCTGAAAATTAAAAATAACAAAATTTCAAAATTCGAGCCCTTGTAGCTCCTAAATAAGGAGCGTGACAAAAAATTTGGTTAACCGACTTCTATTAATTTCTAAGGATCTAAAATCTTCCAAAATTTCAAGTCTCTAGCATGAACCTTTCAGAAGATATGTATTTCCAAAAAATTAGCAAAAATTGGCTTTTACATACTGTATACATATATGTGATACATTTTTGTAAAACCTATAAATGCAACCCTCTTTTACCGTTTTTAGATTGAAAGTGTACTTTGTAGAACTCTTGTTATATTAATTTGAATATAGGTTTTTTTTTGGAATTTTCAGGGGCTGTAAAATCTTTGACACTTGTTGAAACTTTGAATTTTGTATATTACAAAAAAAAAATTTTAAAATGTATTCAAGTTATAGGTGTATAAAAAAAGCAAAATTTCAATTTTTGAAAAATTTTTTTAGCCGATTCCTACGAATTTCTGCAAATCTCACTTATCACAAAATTTCAAAACCGTAGCTGGAACCATTTAGAAGATATGTGGGGTCAAAAATTTTGCATAATGGTAAGTTTTATTACCGTATGGTAACCCTATGCATTTGGCTTTTAAAAGTTAATAAAGCTTATAAAACTAGCTGTCTTTTACCGTTTTTGGATTGAAAATATACCTAAGAGAACTGTTGTTATAACAGTTTCTTATATATTCGGATTGAAAATATACCTAAGAGAACTGTTGTTATAACAGTTTTTTATATATTCAGAAGTTTCCGACTTTGGGGGGCTGTAGCTCTATAGCAGGTGGGGCTAAACCAAAAAGTTCTTCTACGAAACTATTTTTTTGCGATATCTTACAATGGTTAACATTTTTTTTCTCTATTTCAAACGATATAAAATTTTGGTAAACATACGGACAGAGTGAAACTATATAGACACATTTTTACAAAATCTTTTAAAAATGTGCCAGAAAGGAAATATAGACACAGTAGAGTAAAAAAAATATTTAGAAAGATGGGATTTACTATTATAACTCGAAATATTTTAAAATATTATTTACCATAAAATTATTTGAACATTAAAATATGTTTATACAATCTCAAAAGGTCTATGTCAGTTGGACCAAAATTTTGATTTTACCAATTGTACCAAGATTTTTGAATTAATGAGGTATATTTACAATTAAAACAATTTCTATACTCTAATTTAAAAAAAGAAATACTTTGTGAATTTGTAAATCTTTATGAATGTCATTTACGTACATACCAGGGAGCACTTACTATGTTACGTAAGACTTTATTCTGAAAGGTTTTGTATTTTTGTAATATGCGTTTGCTTACCACAAAGTTAATAAATGCCATATAACCATATAAGTTTAATTACTTGGTTGTAAATTAACACTTTATTATGTATTGTAAATTTAGACTTACGCCCTAGGAACCAGTAATTTTCTTTATATTCATTTTCAAGTTTTAGTTTTTTCTTCTTCAAAGATCTGAATTTATATCATTTGGTTTGAATATGTTTCTGAATGATCTGCAATTTTTTTTTTTTTTTATCTTTATTATCCCTTACATCTGGTTTCATAATTGTCCGGGCGAGCTTTATTGGCTTTTTTATACTTTCCGTTGCTTTCCACAACGAGTAATTTGATTCTTTTGCTGCCGATAAACTTTTTATATAAATTTTTTATAATACTGATTTTAAAATCTGAGATTTTCTTTTCAGAGATAATGATAATCTGTTTAAAATTTTGTTATCATCAGAGTAACATGATTGTTGCTATCAGAGTTTTTCAAATTAAAAGAATTAAAATATATATTAACTAGTGATGAAAAAAACCAAGGGTTTTTAAAAAAGCACATTTTCAAAATTATATTGTATTACATACTGAGTTTAACTTTGGAAATATTTACTTGGAAATAGTTACTGCTTACTTATAAAATTTACTGCTAACAGTAAAGTTTTTATTTTAAAGTTGTTATAGCCCTTCAATGGGGAAGATTGCCAAGTTTCTCGAGGATCTAACTTCATCTAACTCTCCCCCCCCCCCCGCCCCCTCCGTCCACCTCCATGTTTTTAGGTTCTAGGAATTAAATTGTGAATTCCACAAAAATTTGGAATTTTACTTAGAATTATACTATCTAAGCAAAAATGGGTAAAACTGAGAGACACTTTCTTCAATTTAAGGAACCGCTTTTAAATTTAAGAAAAACCTTTAACATATGTTAAAATATAATGCTGGGCCTTTAAATTTTGCATATTAATAAAAAAAAAATTGGACAGGTATTCAAGTTACAGGTGCTTAAAAATAGCAAAATTTAAATTTTCGAGCCCTTATAGCTCCTAAACAGGGGGCTTGACAAAAACATTTTTCAGGACCCTATCTTAAACCGTTTAGAAGATATATGGGACCAAAAATTTTGCAAAAATTGAGTTTTGTGTAATGTTAAATTTTAGTACCGTATGGCAACCCTATACATTTAAGCGACATATTTTTGAAAAGCCTACAAAAGCAGCTCTCTTCTACCGTTTTTTAATTGAAAATAAACCTAACAGAACTCTTATTATATCAATTTAAATATCGGGCTTTTTTGGAATTTGCAGGGGCTGTAGCTTCGTCACCCTTCAAAATTAAGAAAAACCTTTGACACATGTTGAAATATAATTATAGAGCTTTGAATTTTGTATATCACTTTAAAAAATTTGGACACGTATTCAAGTTACAGGTGTTTAAAAATAGCAAAATTTCAATTTCCGAGCCCTTATACCTCCTAAACATGGGGCTGGAAAAAAAAATTTTGTTAACCGACTCCTACTAATTTCTTAGTATCTAACTTCTCCCAAAATTTCAAGATCTTAGCCTGAACCGTTCAGAAGATATGTGTGGCCAAAAATTTTGCAAAAATTAAGTTTTTGGTAAAGTTAAATTTTAGTACCGTATGGCAACCCTAAACATTTTTCTTTTAAAAATTTATAAAGTTTATGAAACCAGCTATCGTTTGCCGTTTTCAGATTGAAAATATATTTAACAGAACTCTTGTTATATCAATTTAAATATAGGGCTTTTTCCAACTTTGGGGGGCTGTAGCTCCGTAACGGGTGGGGCTACAGAAAAAAATTCTTCTACGAAATTATTTTTTTTGCAAAAACTACCCGTGGTTAAAATTGCTTTACTGTATTTCAAACGGTGTAAAAGTTTTGTAAAAATACTGACGGACAGAGTGAATCAAAGTATATAGGCACAATTTTACAAAATTTTTTGGAAATTTGCTAAAAAGTGATGTAACAAAAACTTAAATAAAATAAAAAATTATTACCTCCTCTTTGCAATTAGAAATAGAAAAAAATAATAGAATTAAAAAATTATGGTGCAAGTATTATTACTTGTAAAATTAAAGAACCTGTTAAATTAGTAGAAGGTTATAATAAAAGAAAAACAAGTAAAGAACCAGTCAGTCGGTGCAACCGACTTAGAAATACCCTACACCTATTTAGTTTAAATTTAATGAGATATCCATAAGTAATTTTAACACCATAAAAGCTGTTATTAATTTGATCGTAAGACATGGCTAACCAAATTTAGCTTTTTATCACAAAATTTAATCTTCTGTTCCCCCATTAGATGTCCCCATGCTTCCTAAATAATTAAACTGCTCTACTTCTTCAATTTGGCTTTCTTTTAGTAGAATTTGCTGATGTGTGGAGTGCTCTGTACGCATGCTTTTGGTCTTAGCTGCATTTATTTTTAGACCAGCTCATTTGCCATATGTGTTCAAATTTTGGCACATTTCGTTCAGACCACTTCTTGTGTGTGCCATGAAAACTACGTCATCAGCATAATCTATTGTTACGAAACCTAAATCAAAGCCTCGGATACAAATGGAAACACGGCACCGACCCAAGCAACAGAAAATGGATATTGATTTTGCAACATGGAATGTAAGAACACTGAACAAAGAAGGAGCGTTAAAATCCCTGCTACCTGAACTAATAAAGTATAAAATAGCGATAGCAGCAATTCAAGAAACAAAATGACATAACAAAGGTATCTCGGATCTTAGGAGCCACTCGGTATTCTTCAGTGGAAAAGATGGTGGAAAGAGAGAATTCGGCGTGGCATTTTTAGTTAACAAAGCGTACAAACAGGCGATCCTACATTTTAAACCGGTGAATTAGAGACCCTGTGTAATCCGCATCAAAACAAGATTGCACAATGTATCCTTGATAAACGCTCATGCACCTACTGAGGATAAGGCGGAACAGGTCAAAGAGGATTTTTATAGTAAACTGGAGGCTGTCTACGATCAAATACCATCGAACGACGTTAAAATTATGCTCGGGGACATGAATGCGAAAATTGGAAAAGAGGAAGTTCCACCAACGATAACGGACAAAGATTAATCGATTTCACGAGTAGCAAGAGAATGGTTATATCATTCACATTCTTCCCCCACAAGGACATTCATAAGATTACATGGATATCTCCCAACGGAAAAACGTTCAACCAAATTGATCACGTTTTAGTTGAAAAGAGAGGGGCATCCCACATCATGGATGTAAGAGCATATAGAGGAACCTGCTGTGGATCGGATCATAATCTTGTGAAAGTCAGATATAGGAGCAGAATAATAGCCAAACGACCATTGAGGAAGCACAATGCAACGAAGCTGGACGTAAGCAAACTCAATATAACATCTGTGAAAAACGAGTACAAAGCGTCGATCGAGACAAACTTAAATCTAGAGGAGTTGCAACACATGGAGCTAAATGAAATGTGGGATAGTTTAAAAACGGCACTGCATCGAGCTTCTGAAGAAACTATTGGTTTCCAGCTAATAAAAGTTCGAAACGAATGGTATGACGGAGAATGCAGAGATGCGGTAGCACACAAAGGAAAATTAAGTAGACCAACACGTGCTAAGCAACTACATTTCGAGCAACTTTGAAGAGAGGCCGACAAAATCTGCAGAAAGAAAAAAAGGAAATGGCAGAACGATGCGCTAAGAAAGGCCCAAGATAATTTGCAAAATCGCGATAGTATCAGAGCAGCATACAAAGACATCCGCATCATCAGAGATGGTTACAAAGCCCAGTCAAACTTATTTAGAGATGCAGAAGATAATCTTTTATCATCTGAGGATGACATTAAGAACAGGTGGAAAGAATATTTTGAAAACTTACTAAATGCACCAAACGATGAAGTAAATGAACAAGAACAGATCACAGTGGAAAGGCAAACCCAAAATGAAATCACGGGACAACCTACATTAACAGAGGTGGTTAATGCCATAGAGCTATTGAAAAATAACAAGGCTCCTGGTGCAGATAACATTCCGGCTGAACTTCGGCGTGATGGAGGAGAAACGGTACAAAAAATCCTTCATAAAATAATACTAAAGGTGTGGCAAGAAGAAAAAATACCCGGTGACTGGCAACTAAGTATTATATGTCCAATCTACAAAAGAGGAGACAAGCTCAACTGTAAAAATTACAGAGGGATATCGCTATCGCCCTTCCTACAAAGTTTTCACTAATATCTTGAAAGCCCGCTTAGAAATAATTGCCGAAAACATCATAGGCGAATACCAGTCCGGTTTCAGGCCAGGACGGTCTACAACGGACCAGCTATTTGTGCTGAAGCAGGTATTGGAGAAGTGTTGGGAAAGAAATGTCGATGTACATCAAATCTTCGTAGATTTCAAGACCGCCTATGACTATATCCAAAGGGAAAAATTATATGTAGTTTTAAGCAACATAGGCGTACCAGCAAAGCTAGTAAGATTGATTAAAGCTACTATACAAAACACAAGCGCGAGGGTAAAAATCCAAGGGGACCTCACAGAACCCTTCAACATCAAACAGGGACTGAAACAGGGGGATGGACTCGCGCCTATGCTTTTCAATCTTGCCCTGGAGCATATAGTCAGGAAAATCCCATCTGACCCGAATGCCACGTTGCTATTCAAAACCACCCAGATAGCAGCATACGCAGACGACTTAAATCTACTAGGAAGATCAGAGGCAGGTGTCAGAGAATGCTATATCCAGTTAGAGAAAACAGCTATAGAACTGGGTCTGAGGATAAACATCGATAAAACGAAAATGTTAGTAGTATCCAGACGTAACCAGAGAGAGAAACAAAACATTACTTTTGGTGATGACAACGTGGAAGTAGTAAAAAGTTTTTTCTATCTAGGGGCCGAAATAACAAGTGGAAACGATGAAACATCAGAGGTAACCCGAAGGATAGGCAAGGCAAACAACGCCTACTACTCTGTGTTGAAGATAATGAGATCTCGAGAAGTCAGCAGAAAGTGTAAACTTGAGGTGTACAAATCTCTTATCAGACCGGTGTTATGCTACGGCAGTGAAACGTGGACGATCACCCAAGCGACGGCAAACTTACTTTCCCGTTTCGAAAGAAAAATACTCCGTAAAATTATCGGGCCAATTATCGATCAGGGCCAATTTAGAATGCGACGCAACGCAGAGCTATACAATGTATACACCGACAGCGATATTGTGACATACATCAAGCTACAACGCCTTAGGTGGGCCGGTCACATACAACGCATGCCAGATTTCCGCATTCCAAAAAAAGTATTAAACGGGAAAATAGATAGAAAAAGACCAGTGGGAAAGCCGAGAAATCGATGGGTTGATGCTGTCGAGTCAGACGCTGTATCAATGCTGCAAGAGCAAAATTGCAAAATAACTGCTGCCCAAGATCGCGTGAACTGGAAGAGGATGATTGATGCCAAGGTTCGACAACGGACTGTAGCGCCATAGAAGAAGAAGAAGAAGAAGCATAATCTAAGTGGCTTAAATGTTTTCTTAGTCGCCACTGAATGCCATACCTATCATCTACGCCTACGGTCCGGGATACCCCACCTACTCAGAGCTCTCCATGTATACTCGCGGTTTACACGATCAAAAGCTTTCTCGAAGTACACAAACATGAGATGTAGCGGCGACCCGAACTCTGTTGATTGCTCGAGTACTATTCGTAGCGTGTTGATATGGTCAACACAAGAGTGACCACTGTGAAAGCCAGCTTGAAGTCTTTTCAATGTATTGTCAATCTTGCTTTTGATCCTTTTGAGTATAATATTTGCCATTATTTTCGAGAAAACAGATAACAGCGTAATGCCGCGCCAGTTATTGCAATGCTTCAGGTTACCTGTTTTGTCAGCTTAACAATAACTCCTTCTTTGCACTCACTCGGGTACTTTTCTTCTTCCCACATAGCCTGAATCAATGGGAGAAGTATATCTGCCGTTACAGGGATGCCTGCTTTTAGAAGTTCGGCTGGTATTTGGTCAATTCTTGCTTCTTTGTCATCTTTCAAGAGCGAAATGGCATTTTCGATTTCAGGTTTCGTCGGTGGTGCTGTACTTAAAACCCCGTGTGATCGACGCAACTCAGGTTCTTCAGAGATTTCGGATGCAGACTGCTGTATAAAATTTTTGTTTAGCAAAAGGCAAAAGTAGTCTTTCCACCTCCGTTATTGATCATCCATCGACACCAGAAGTCTTCCATCTTCGTCCAAGATAATATTTTGTTGCTTTTTTGAATAACCTGAAAGAATTTTGGTTGTCTTATATAAGGCTTTGCCATCACCTCTTCTTCCTGCTATCACTCCTTTCGTAACAAGGTTTTCTATTTACTTCCTTCTGTCTCATCTTACACTTCTCTGCGCGATTTTATGTACTCTGTTATACTCGCTGCGAAGCTCACCCAATAGCCGCGGATCCTGTTCAGGGTTTATTTTGTTTTTCAGCTCTTTACGTCTGGCTATGTTGTCCCACGAAATTCGTAAGATCCAAGGGGCTTTTCGCTGCGATAATCGGGGTATTGTTTCTCTTCCAGTCTATATAAATGATTGTTTTGAAGATTGAAAAACTGTCCCGTGCTCTCGTTCATTTGCTTCATTCAATGTTGATGCACTTTCTCGGAATTTTTGTACAAAATTTTCACGTGTTGCGGGATTTTTTAACGCTTCAACATCGAAGAGTGCTTTTCTGACAGGCACTTGATTTCGTCTTTAGACAGCTGCTGTTCTTAGCTGCATTCGCTCAACAACTGAATGGTGATCGCTTCCAACGTCACCGCTTCTCTTATTTCGAACGTCGCAAAGAGATTTCTTCCACTTCTTCTGGACAATGAATTGGTCTATTTGGTTTTCAGTTTGACCATTTGAGGAAACCCATGTTACCTTATGACATGACATATCTCTAACAACGTACCACCAATGACTAGCTGACGGAAATTAAATTTCTTACCCCAATGCCATGCCGTCCCATCACTCGTTCTAAACCAGAATTTTCCGTTCCAACTTTCACGTTTAGATTACCCAATATAATCTTTATGTCGGCTCTGGGAGCGTTATCATATGTTGTCCCAAGTAGAGTGTAAAAATTCGGCTTTTCTTCATCTTCTGCTTCTTCGGTAGAAGCGTAGCATTGTATTATGGTTATATTTCGAACCCTGGATTTGAATCTGGCAGTCATTAATTTGCGGGATCTTGGTTTCCAAGGGATAAGACTGCGTCTTGCTTCAGCATTTAGCATAATTCCTACTCCACCAAGCCTTATTCCTGTTTCTGCTTCATCATCTCCTGAGTACAGCATGTGTGTTAAATTACTGTCTGAAATAATTTCGCCACAACCTCTCCGATTAGTTTCACTGATGCCAAGTATGTTAATACTGAATCGTAACATTTCACGCTCGTCTTGCTAGTATCGCGCAACACCATATAGTGTTCTCACGTTCCATGCTCCGATTAGCGTCCGCTTCTTGTAGCCAAAAGTTTTCACTATTTCACGTGACCGGTTTCTTGAACTTGCGTTCGATTTTTTTATCCTGTTTGTATTTAAACATGAATTTATCTGTACCCCCCAAATCCGATGTGCAGTTTACCTTGACTGGAGAAGTCAATAGAGGATTCGCTATATTACTATGATTACCCCTTGGGGAAATATATCCATTCGCATTTTTTTTCATTTTAGTGTTTTATGAAAAACAGTTGAGTTGACCCCATAAGCTCATGTCTGTAGGCACACTTGCCTTTTGGATGAACAGACACATTTAACCCACGTTGATATAGCGAGCCACCTGTTTTGAGATAGACACCTCTTGGAGCCGCCAATTCTTGGTGCAGACGCTCCTAAATCAAGCCTATGTTTTAAATACATAAGACTCGACCCGCCAAAATCTCGTTGGTTTGTTGATCCTACTTACTCTACCTGGGTTGGGTACCATATATTCCGGTAGGATTGCTCGACGTAATAGGGGGGACCAACGTGAAGAAGACATTTGACTTGGTGTAATAGAGGCTAGGCCATCGTACCAGGATACCTGACAGCTGAATCGCATACTTAACCCATTGATTCTATAGAACTACCCTAAAGAGAAACTCCATTTAATGGAGGGGTGCATTAAATATAAATATGAAATAATAAAAATAAAAAAAATTTCATTGTTTATTAAAAAAATATTTTGTTTTAATTTACAAAATATTTATAATGCATAATATGTTTTATAGTAAAACTCTTAACCTTTTAAAAATATAAAAGTGTTAAATAAGAATGGAAATAGGAAACAGTGTATAAAATTTGATTTTTTATCTTTATTAATTTCGAATATATTATGCTTTAAGGTCTTGGGATAGTGGGATATGTACGCAAACCGCTATTCCAATTCATCTAAAATTGCACGTACACAAATCAAATAAGAAGAAACACCCAAAATATAAGGTTCTATCTTCTTTGGTTTCGAAATTATACTAGTTTGACCTCAATTCGATCAAAAGCTTCTAGATTCCGAACTCGATCAGAACCAATTCCCATAGTACTTTCATTACTAGTAACAAGGAAATTAAAATTTCATCAAAATAGCATTATGAGTTTCTGAGTTTTAGGTGTTTTTAAGATATATGTTTGTTAGCTTTTAAACTTTTAAAGGTTCCAGAACTCGAAACCATGGTGCGATTTCACACATATGCAGTCCCTGTCATAATTTCAATACTAGTTAACCCTTGTACACAATTGGAACATTCTGTATTAATCTTTAGTTATTATTTTATTAATTTCGATGATAAGCCTTTAAACCTTTAGAGGTCTAAGAGAGTTACCTGAACCACTACTTCAATTGATCATAAATTAGGGGAACACGTAGGAAATAGTAAAGAACACCATTGTGACAAATTTGAAGCTTCTACATTTCTTTAAAGTTGCTATCTTTATTATTTTCGAAAATATGCTTTAAGGTTTTCGAAACTATGTGGATAATTCCCGACCCACTATTTCAATTGGTTCCAATGTTCGAGGACACTAAGGGAATAGAAAGGGACACCCTGATAGAATAGAAAGGGACACCTTGTACACAATTGGAACGTTCTATCTTAATTTTTCAACTAATTTTTTTATTAATTTTAATGCATTTCTTACTTGAAATTAAAATTTTATCAGTTAAATTTTCCGTGGTTTCGGCACCTTGTAATAAGTTGTAATTAAAACAAATAAGAGATTAGCTTTTACTTATTACAAAAACTTTACTTTTAATTTAATTAATTAAAATTTATTCTTTTTTATTGATTTTAGGTAAGTAATGAAATGGTGGTGACCAACAATGAATAATAAGTTGTATGAGGGTTATCCAAATGAATAAACTATGTTTGTATATAGATGTTATACTATTTTCTTAAAACTATGTTTGTGTAAAGATGTTATACTATGTTCACATCACAGGAATGAAATCAAAGAAGTTTGTTGCGGGAGTTAAATATGTTCAAAAGAGGCTGAGATGGCTTCAAAATTACTCTATATTTTGTAGATAGTTTAAGTGAAATAAATAAAATAAACCCTCAGGTTTATAAGAGGGCACAGTTGTGAATCACTACTTAATCTGGTTATAACTAATTGGAAAAATGCAGTGGACGATAAGATGATAAGTTTCTAAATATTTCTCTACCTTTGAAGCAATAGATATATGAATTTTCAGAAAAAAATATATAAAACTTCAAAGATATGGTGTTACTGGTACTAAAATATAATGGTTTGAATCGTTTCTACAAAATAGAAAGTAACGTACAAAAGTAAAAGAATGCATTTCAGAAGTAATAGACACAAAGCTTGGAGTGCTCCAAGGATCAGTTCTTGAAGTATTTTTGTTCTTAATATATCGTTCAACGATATTCACAAAATTGATGATGCTCTTTTATATATAATAGGTGAGAATGTAAATGATTGCGTTGATAAAATAAACTAAGATTTACAAATTTTTAAAAGAATGGTTCTCTCTAACAAGTGGTGAAAAAAACCAAGGGTTTTAAAAAAAATCTCATTTTTAAAATTATTTAGTGTTTCGTACTAAGTATTTTATCGAAATATAATGTTGGACCTTCAATTTATCATTTAATTTAGGAAATATATACACTAGTGAATAAGCTACTGCTTTCTTTTAAAATTTTTAAGTCCTAATAGCCCCTCAGTGGGGAAGGTTGTCAAATTTCTCGACGATCTAACCTCACTGTTATTAGGTTCTAGGAATTAAATTGTGAATTACACCAAAATTTGGAATTTTTCTTAGAATTACAATACTAAATAAGCAAAAATGATTAACTCTGATAAACACTTTCTTCAATTTATTGAACCGTTTTTAAAAATCAAGCGTCCTCACTTGATCTGTATTTGTAACATTTAGAATTTCTTAATGAGCATTTTGCGAGTTGTAGCCTCAATTTTCTTCGTTGTTATTGATAATTTTAAAATTTCTTTTTCTTTTGATGTTGCTGTCTATGGAGAAATTATTTTATTTTCGTCTTTTACTCTTTCTTCGGGTTCATGTAGTTGTTATTGTTGTTTTTTGATGACTAATATATCCATACTTTTCTTGAAGTGGTAATACCCTTATTGTTATAATTTCTTTTCAGGTGGATGTTTGATTTTCTTTTTCTACTGTTATGGATGATTTATTCTTCTGCTCTATTATAATTTCTCCATCGAACTGGTTAAGTTTAATCAATCCATTTGTAATTTGCTCTACTGTTGGAATGTGGTTGGTGTTGGTTGCACTACATGCTGAATTTTTACCTTTTACCAGCCTTGTAATGTAGTCAGAATTTTCTAATTTAACAATATTTTTATGCCGTAAACCTATAGAATAGGTAAAGGGTATATTAACTTTGGTATGGTGTTTGTAACCACCTAAAGGAAGCGAGCTAGATATGGAAAGTTATATATATGTGATATCAGCGTGACCAACTGAGTCGATATAGTCATGGGTTTGGATTCCGGACCTTTTAACCGGTCCAAGTGCTATTTACATATAAAAAAAATCACGATAAGGTCACAACTAATGACGCTATCTTCATAAAATTTATACTGTAGGTTACTAGTAATGAAACTACGGCGGCGATTGCGTACGGTCGAGATTGGACCATGGGTTCGGAACCTAGAACTCTTTGATCGAATGTAGGCCAAACAAGCATAATTCCGAAACTAATGAAGATAGAACCTCCAAGTTTGGTATCAAAATGTCTCTTTATATTTCCTTAGTGTCCTTGAAATTTGGGACCAATTGGAGTAGTGGGTCAGGGACCAGCCACTCAGTTCCGAAGACCTTAAAGCATATTTTTAAAATTAAAAAAGATAGTAACTTCAAACAAATGTAGAAGCTTCAAATTTGGAACATGGGTGTTCTTTACTATTTCCTACGTGTTTCCCTAATTTCGGATCAATTGGAGTAGTGGTTCAGTACCCCTCTTAAACCCCCAAGATTTAAAAGCTCATCATCGAAATTAATAAAAATAATAACTGAAAATTAAGATAGAACGTTCTAATTGCATACAAGCGTTAACTAGTATTGAAAGTATGACGGGGACTGCATATGGGCTAAATAGAAACATGGTTTTGGATTCAGGAACCTTAGAAAAGTTCAAAAGCTAACAAACATATATCTTAAAAACACCATAACTCAGAAAATAATTACGCTATTTTGATGAAATTTAAACTCTAGGTTACTAGTAATGAAAGTACCATGAGAATTGGTTCGGGTCGAATTTGGTCAATGAGTTCGGATTCTAGAAGCTTTTGACCGATTTAAGGCCAAACGAGTACGTTTCGAAGCCAAAGAATTTATTTCCTATTTGCAATGTGCCCCCGTAATTTAGACTTAATTGTAGCTGTGGTTCAGGTGTCTCCTAAGAAATCCCAACATTAAAAAACTTATCTTCGAAATTCATGAAGATAGAAACTTTAAATTTGATCCTATTTCCGTTTTTATTTAACACTTTTATATTTTTAAAAGGCTAAGAATTTTACCATAAAACATTAAATTTCTTCTTTTTTAATTTTTATTATATCATATATTTTGTTGAATTATTACCATAGGTGATATATAATTAAGACATCGTGCACAATACTTAAGCTATATTCAAAGCTACTTGCTGCATTTATATAAAATTTATTTTTATATTTAATTGAATTATATGAAAATTTCTAAATGCATGTTATACTTTTCTGTTTTCTATGCAGATCACCCAATTCAAGTGAACAGGAAACTGTTATGGAAATTGAAAACCTTTCAAAGCAGATCAATGAAATTCTCGATTGTTATCCTAAGACTGAAATTGTTCTGGCGGGGGATTTTAATGTTCATAACAAACACTGGCTTCACTTTTCCAGTAGCTCTTCTCCGAGTCAAAACTTGATTGGGAAACAAGTTGAATTATTATAGTTTCAGTTGGTTGCCCCCTGGGGGGCTCTGATCACTGTTTGGTCAATTCAAGCTTCAAGGCAGGCTCGGTGTCCAACCAAAGATGCCTTCCCAAAAAATTGGTATGGCGTTATAACCATGCTAACTGGGAAGGTCTGAACAATTTTACAAAACCTTTGATTGGTTACTGTGCTTTCGTTGACTTTGTTTTTTTTTTTTTTTTTTTTTATTAATTCCTCAAAAAGAGCTAATTCAGCTCATACAGAGTATTACATATTTAAAAAAAATTATTTCATATAATAATATATTATTTACAAAAAAAAAATAAAAAGAAAGTCAAACAAAACTAGTTTTATGTACATAAATGCAAGAGAAACAAAATATAAAAAAAAATCTTTAAATGAAGATATTGCAGTGAAACAAAATTAAGAAAAAACAAAAAACAGGTGTTAAATTTTTTTATACCCTACACCTATAGAATAGGTAAAGGGGTATATTAACTTTGGTATGGTGTTTGTAACCACCTAAAGGAAGCGAGCTAGATATGGAAAAGTATATATATTTGTGATCAGCGTGACCGCCTGAGTCGATATAGCCATGTCCGTCCGTCCGTAGGCACGATAACTCAAAAAATAATGGAGCTATCTTGATGAAATTTTAACTGTAGGTTACTAGGACTGAAAGTACGGCGGGGATTGCATATGGGCGAAATCGGCCCATGGGTTCGGATTCTGGACCTTTTAATCGATCGAAGGGCTAACGAACATATATAAAAAATCACGATAACTTAACAACTAATGACGCTATCTTCATCAAATTTGTGCTGTAGGTTACTAGTAATGAAAATACTTCGGGAATTGCGTAAGGTCGGGATTGGACCATGGGTTCGGAACCTAGAACTTTTTGATCGAATTTAGGCCAAACGAGCATAATTCCGAAACCAATGAAGCTAGAACATCCAAATTTGGTATCAGGGTGTCCCTTCCTATTTCCTAAGTGTCTTGGAACTTTGGGCCCCATTGGAGTAGTGGGTCGAGGACCAGCCACACATTTCTGAAGACCTTAAAGCATATCTTTAAAATTAATAAAGATAGCAACTTGAAAAAATGTAGAAGCTTCCAATATGCCACAAGGGTGTTCTTTACTATCTCTTTCGTGTTCCCCTAATTTGGGATCAATTGGAGTGGTGGTTCAGTACTCCTCTCAGACCTCCCAAGTTTTAAAAGCTTATAATCAAAATTACTAAAAAATAGTTACTTAAAATTAAGATAGGCCGTTCAAATAGTGTGCAAGGGTTAACTAGTACTATAAGTACAGCGTGGACTGTATAAGGGCGAAATCAGCCCAAGGGTTCGGATTCTGGACCTTTTAATCGGTGTCAGGGCTAACGAACATATATAAAAAATCACGATAACTCAACAACTAATGAGGCTATCTTCATGAAATTTGTGCTGTAGGTTATTGGTAATGAAACTACGGCGGTGATTACGTATGGTGAGGATTGGACAATGGGTTCGGAACTTAGAACTTTTAGATCGAATTTAGGCCAAACGAGCATAATTCCGAAACCAATGAAGATAGAACCTCCAAATTTGGTATCAGGGTGTCCCTTCCTATTTCCTAAATGTCTTTGAAATTTGGGCCCCATTGTAGTAGTGGGTCGGGGACCAGCCATACATTTCCGAAGACCTTAAAGCATATCTTTTAAATTAATAAAGATAACAACTTAAAAAAATGTGGAAGCTTGAAATGTGGCACAAGGGTGTTCTTTACTATCCCTTGCGTGTCCCCCTAATTTGGGATCAATTGGAGTGGTGGTTCAGTATCCCTCTTAGACCTCTTAAGTTTTAAAAGTTTATAATCGAAATTATTAAAAATAGTAACTTAAAATTAAGATAGAACGTTCAAATTGTGTACAAGGGTTAACTAGTGCTTAAAGTACAGCGCGGACTGTATAAAGGCGAAATCAGCCCAAGGGCTCGGATTCTGGATCCTTTGAAAAGTTCAAGGGCTAACAAACATATATCTTAAAAATAGCATAACTCAAAAAATGATGCCGCTATTTTGAAGAAATTTAAACTGTAGGTTACTAGTAATGAAAGTATCATGAGAATAAGTTCTGCTCGAGTTTAGTCAATGAGTTCGGATTATAGAAGCTTTTGATGGATTTGAAAAATTTGAATTATTAAATATATTATGCTTTGATTAGCTTTCTATCACAAAATTTAATAATTCAAATTTTTTAACTTTTGTAATTGATTGAAATAAATATATTTTCATTTATTTCAAGTTTTTTTGTTTTTTAATATTTTTAAATTGATATATTAGTAAGAATTTGTAATATTTTTGAATAGATAAAGTAGTTAGAAAAGTTTGTTTAGTACTATAAAGTTAATTTGGTTAGCCATGTCTTAAGATCAAACTAATAAAAGCTTTTATGGTTTTAAAATGACTTAGTAACTTCCCTTTTAATTTGAACCAAATAGGTGTAGGGTATTTCTAAGTCGGTTGCACCGACTGACTGTTTCTTTACTTGTTTTTTTTTAAACAGATAATAAATGTAAATAATTAAAATACGATTCGACAAAAATATAATAAAAACAAACTAATTATATAGCAATTCAATAATTTGAAATAAACTTTTGTTTACAATTCTTCTTAAATAAATTTTTGTTTAACAATTTAATATTTATAGAGAGACCATTATACAATTTTATGGACGAATTCAAAATTTTGTCTAAACCAAATAAATTTACTGCAGCAGAATATCGTAGATGTTGAGCGTTTCTTGTTTCATATTCATGTACTTGTGAGCCTATTATTATTTGAGTATTTGTTTTAATCTTATTTTTCGTAATGTTATGTATGTGCGTAATCTGTACCAAATTTATATGATCTCTTAACTTTAGTATTTTCAAACTTTTGTGTATCTCGTTTGTCGGAGTTCTTCTTTCGATCCCAAAGAGATTTTTGATAGCTTTATTTTGGATCCGTTGTAAGGTGTTAATATTTTTTTCAAATGTGTTTCCCCATATTCCAATTCCGTATGTTAATGTACTATGAAAAAGGCTATAAAATGTTGAGATTTTGATCTGTTTAGGTATACGTTTTCCTACTTTATTAAATATTCCGGCTATTTTACTAGTTTTTGCTCTTACTTCTACAATATGCCGATTCCAATTCAGATTTTCATCAATAATGACTCCTAAATATTTATACTCACTCACTTTTTCTATTTCACAGTTATTATATAATATATGCAATTTTTCAGATTTAGGTCTTAGTAGCATATATTTTGTTTTTTTCTCATTTACTGTTATTTTATGTAGATTCATCCAGCTGTGTATCAATTTCATGTCCGAATTTATTATGTTTTGCAGTTCTAATATATTTTTTTCTGCATATACCATAACCAGATCATCTGCATATAGATATGCTTTTCCTTTTAGTGGCATGGTTGAAAAATTACTTATATAACATGAAAAAAGTATAGAACCAAGTGAGCTTCCTTGTATTACACCAAAATCAATATCCTTTAGTTCACTCCTTATTCCTTCACATTCAGAGAATTGCTTTCTTTTTTCAAAATAGTTCTTAAACCAATGGTGCTCTTTCCCAACAATTCCCCACTCAAACAGTATTCTTAATAAAATTTTACGGTCAACTGAATCGAATGCCTTAGTTAAGTCAAAAAAAAACAAACCAATTCTTTTTCTTTTTCCAACGCATTCTTGAATTTCAACCACAACATCAAACAATGCAGCGCTAGTATTTTATTTTTTTGTAAATCCATATTGTCTACCGCAAATTAATTTGTTCTGAATTAAGTAGTCAACCAGTTGCTCATTAATATACGTTTCTAATATTTTACTGAAAACTGACAAAATAAAGATCGGTCTAAAGTTATTTATATCACTTTTATCTCCGTTCTTTTTATTAATTGGTATGACCTTATTAATTTTTAGTTCTTCTGGAACTATACTGTCCTGTATTGAGATATTTATTAATCTTGTTATTGGTTTTACTAATTCTCCCTTACATGATCTAATTAATTTAGTCGAAATTCTATCCACCCCTTCACTATTTGTGTTAGCTAATGTACTGATAAGCTTTAAAGTTTCACTTTCTTTGATATTTTTTAACTTAAATTTATTACATGTTCTCATTTTTGGGTAGTAAAATGATTGATCAAATTTGCTAGCCATTGTACTTCCAACATTGCAGTAAAAATTATTGAATTGATTAATTTTATCATACTTATCTATCTCTTTTCTGCATTGAGTAAAGAATTCATTTGGTTTGTCATTACTCACACCATCAGTAATAATTTCTTTAACAACATTCCAGATTTTTTGCTGATTATTCATACAATTGTTAAATTTATGACTATCGTAGTCTCTTTGCTTTTTTCTTTTTGTATCCGTTAGCCTGTTTAACCAATAGTGATATTTGGATTTATTAGACTCATTACTCAAATTCAATAAATGTTTTTTATGCCAGTAATTCTTTATTTTAATTAATTTAAAACATTCTTTGTCTATCCATGGTTTACTGTATTTATTATTATTTTTTTTTAGGACTTTACTGTATGTATATTTTTGTTTTAAATCATTAAGCTTTTCTACTATATTTTTATACACGACAACGGCAACACTTGATGAAACATCAATTTTATGTCTATCTGTCACAAGCTGTTTTTTTATTTCATCAATATTTGTTGTAATTTTATGAATGTCATTATTTTTTTGTTGTTTTATTTTAGTATAATTATCAATTTCTATGAAGAAAACATTGTGATCAGAAATATTACTTTCAAACATGTTAATATTAATTTTTCTTATAAAATCGTTGGTGCGTATATGGTCTATGCACGTACCTGAAGCAGGTCTAGTTGGTAGGGAATGGCAGAAATTATATCCATTGTAGGCAACAATATTACTATATTCATTAACTAAATGATCATGTAAGTTAAGTATATTGAAATTAAGATCACCAATTAAGATTGAATTGTTACTATTAATGCTTTCTAGATATTTATCGAAAATAGAAAAAAATTGAATTACATTGTCTTTATCATTACATGGAGGTCTATATATTGCTGTTATGTGAATTTTTTGTGTTGTGTTATTGATTAATATGGTTATAAAATTGTTTATGTTATCATTATACGTGTTATGAATTGTGAAATCAAGATTTTTGTGAATAAATATGACGGTTTTTTCTGCAACCGAAAACTTTATTGTAGTGTATAATATTTATTAGGTCAAGTTCATCTTCCAAAATCCAGGTCTCAGTGAAAATAATTATGTGTATAATTGAATTTATATTGTCAAGAAGAAAATTTATATCGTCCATTTTATTTTTAATACTCCTAGCATTCAAATAAAAAACTTTCAATGTGTTTGGTTTTTCAAATTTTAAATTATCTATAGAATCAATTTGTTTAACTTGGGTATTAATTGGTAAAGCTTCAAAATCTACATTGTTATTATTATTATTCATTTATGAAATTAAGATCTTTTTCTGAATTTAATTTAATTACTTTGCTTTTATCATCATATCTTATGAAAACTTTACCTTCTTTTACCCATGCATATTTTACTTGTCCTGCTCGTTTAAGATCTCTAGCTTTCTTGAAAAGAAAACTAAAGTATTGTGTAATGCGCTCATTTACATATATTATCTGCGTACTTAATTTAGTGGAGTGTGGGAATATTTTCTCGTATTTAATTGTTTTGGATTTTGTTGCTTTTACTATTTGAGCTTTGATTTCAGAGCTATTAAGTTTAAGAAAAAGTTTAAACGACTCACCCGAGTTTTTTGATTGATGTTTTACAAATTTTGCTTCTCGTATGTCTCCAGCTTCCAGTTTTACACCTAGTTCTTCTGTAACTTTTATAGCAATAGCTTTTGGATCCATATCAACAGCTTCCGGAAAATCAGATAATTCCAAGGTTTTTTTATTCTTATTTTGTTTTATGTTTTGAATTTCTACATAGTTTTTTTCTTCTTGTATCCTCAGCATTTCATTTTCACTCTTCAGCTGGATATTTTCGTCGATTAGAGAATCTATAGCTGTTTTAAAAATCTGTATATCTTTCTGTATGTCAGCTAATCTACTATCATTTGATGTGTGTTTTGCCATGATCTGATCCAATTTTTTCATGATAGCATCATAATTTAGGACCTTTGGTTTATGAGGAGCATTAAATCATACATTTGCACTAGCACGTTGACCAATTGATTTACGCTTTTGTCGTTTATCCTTGCATTGAGAGCAAAACCACAAATTATTATGATCTTCTTGTATTTGACTGTATTCCTCAATAGTCATGCCGCCACAAGTATAATGATACCACTTTTTGCAATCTCCATCACATTGTAGTATTTCTTTGTCCTTCTTTACATTAATACTCTTTGTGCATCCAATACAATTTGTTTTATTTGACATTTTTTCTTTTTAGTTTGTTATTTATATTATTCTATATTATTAATTTAATTAATTTTTTTCTTCCGCTTTTTTAAAATACGTCCGATCGTTTTGACGTTTTTCACGTTTTGTTGTAAATGCGATTGATGAAACTATTCTACTTGGAATGAGATTATTTAGACCTCACTCCATGAAATCTATTAAGCGGAAACCCAAAACTTGGTTTAATCATATTGAGTTGATTTCCACACCAAAAAAACCCAATGCTGTCTAGTTTCGCGAAAAATAGCTACAACTATTGCGAACCTTTTTTTTCAAGGAGAAGCTTTGCACCATACGGAAAACTTGAACATTTTGGGGAATGAGTTAAACCAAAAATTGACTTGGTCAAATCATATTTTTGGAGTAGCTAAAGACGCTGCTAAATGCTTGGATTTCTTGTATCGCTGCAAAACTTACTTCTCAACCTCTGATATCCTTAACACCTATAAAATTTATATTAGGCCGAAAATGGAGTGTAATGCACATATTTGGGCTTGTGCTCCCATTACGGCACTGTGATATCTTGATAAAGTGCAAAATAGAGCTATTTGTCTTATAAATTATACCAGTGTTGCATCAACGCTCACTGCACTCAGCCGTCGTCGCACTGTTGGGTCACTGACCTTATTTTATAGATATCTTGTAGGGACTAACACCTGTTCTAAAATAATCAAACAACTTATGCCTCCATTCAAGCTTTTCCAACAGGAAACAAGGAGAGCAACAGATGCTCACCGCTACACAGTTGAGCTAGCCAGATGGCGTAACACGGCTTATGGAAAATCGTTTGTCATACGCTCATCTCGTTTATGGAACAATATCCCACCAAGTGTGTTCCCCAAGTTCATAATGTATATACGTACAGTTTAACCAAATTTAAGAAGAACATTTACATCTTTCTTCTAAATATCCAATCTAATTCCCCATCTCCCATAATCCAGATATTTCAAATGACTTCCACCATAATCCTAAATCCTTCCATATCCTCATCCCTGTAACCAAACTGTACATTTGTATAACAGGTTCCCTCCCAATGTTTCGTTCAGGGTGTGGTTTTGGTGTGATAAAATCATACACTACCCAGCGCAACACCGCATAGTTTCAATGGGTGGTTTTTGAGGTTTCCTATCTCTCATAAAAAAAAAAAAAAAAAAAATTATATTTTAGAAATACATTTATTACATTTATAATAAATTATATTTATAAGCTTTCCTAACAGGTATAAAAACTGACAATTTAAAATAATTGCAATTTTGAAAAATTTGAAATATTAAATATATTATGCTTTGATTAGCTTTTTGTCACAAAATTAAATAATTCAAATTTTTTCACTTTTGTAATTGTATTGAAATAAATATATTTTCATTTATTTCAAGTTTTAATCAAGTTTTAATTCAAGTTTTAATACTTTTAAATAGATAAATTAGTAAGGATTTGTAATATATTTGAATATATAAAGTAATTAGAAAATACTTTTTGTATTATAGAGTTAATTTGGTTAGCTATGTCTTACGATCAAACTAATAACACCTTTTATGGTTTTAAAATGACTTATGGATATCTCATTAAATTTGAACCAAATAGGTGTAGGGTATTTCTAAATCGGTTGCACCGACTGACTGGTTCTTTACTTGTTTTTCTTACTAATAGACAGTGTTTAAATTTTGACAATAATTTTTCATTCCATACAGTTTATTTAACAATAATTCTTTAAAAATAGTTTTTATAATAGTATATTTATAAAAACTATTTTTATAATAATATATTTTGTCATATAAATTTTTACCAGTTAGTGGAATGTCAAGTAAATAAAATAAACAAGTGCCATTCGTTATTGCTTTAACTTCAGAAAAATTTAAAGCGTGTTCAGCTGTTAAATAATGAAAGTTTTCAATATCTAAAATTTTAGTTACTATTTCTATTTCCTATTTTATCCCAGTGTACTGCATAAATTATGTTAACAATTTCTTTTTTTAGTAATTTGAGTCTGTATTGAATTATTAAAATTTTGTTCAAATCTGATACATTTTAAGATTTTGTTCGTAGTTTGGGGTATGTTATTGATACTGTCACTAAATATTTTGTTCCAATTTATATTTTGTTCCAATATTTTATTCAACCTGTTCCAATTGAATTAATGGATCTTTTTATGCGTGGGTTAAATTCGTTTAGTAAGTCTTGTATTTGCAACTATTCATAATGGAGATAGGAGTACAGTGGGTGTAATTTGGTATTTTCTTCTTCCAAAACGATGGATATTTCCTGTTGGGCTTCTCGATTCTCCAGGTACTCCGATATAGCTCGTTTGGATAAGTCTGAATTTTCCTTCTTGTTTCTTTGCTTTACCAAGATTGACTGCTGCTATTTCAAGTATTGGAGTTTTTGCAACCGTTGTAAGAAGAGAAACCGTTTAGGAAGAAGTGAAAATTAAAATGAATTTAACCTCTTCATGCATGAATTATTTTCCTGTGGAGGAAAAAAATATTTATTTTGTGTAATGATTTAAAATGGTTCTAGAGGATAAATTGCATACTCAGAATTCGATTTCGTCAATTCGGGGTCGATATAATCATCTGTCCTCATATGAGGACATCATGCAAATTAGACAATATTTTTATTAGGATTTGAAATTAAATTTTATTTAATTTTTAAATTATTATAAGGTATAAAAAAAATCTTATATACAACAAAACATGAAATTAAAAAAACACATTGGAAATTTGTAACAGTTGAATTCTTTGTTACGAGAGCAACAAAATATTTACATAAAAAAAAAAAGAAAAAACAACAAAATATTTACATAAAAAAAAACAGAAAAAATTATTTTTCATGATAGCTTTCCATACATGTTGGGCACAAGGGAACCTCACAAGTACTGCAAAAGAACCGAGTTTTACTGCTGCAAGTATCTAAACGACATCGAGAAGCATTAGGTTGTTCACTTTTTTTTGGCCAATGTCCTCTTCCATTATACCGTAAATTACTAATTGGATTGAAATTAGTTTTCCTTTTAGGAGAAGAACCTTCTAAAACTAAATTTGGCCTTCCGCGCTTTTTTTGAACAGAAAGTTTAATAAGTGCCAAAGCTATTTCTGCTTTAAATTCAAGCAACGGAACCTTATTAAATTTCTCTTTATAGCATATCCATGCATTCACTAATGACATATTTATCACATGAAAGAAAATGCGGAGATACCATTGTTTACTTTTAAATCCATGTGGATAATGAGCTATCATGCGATCTATCAAATCAACCCCTCCCATGAACATATTATACTCTTGAATACAAAATGGTCGCTTGATATTTATATGTTCTTTTTTTTTACTGTCCCATCGTTTAACCTCATCTTCAGGTTGCTTTCCAGCATAGGTTGATATCATGTGTACATCCTTCCTGTCTTTCCAGCGAAGAACCGTTGTATTGTCGGATGATGTAGCAAAAGTTGAACCTCCGCGTGAAAGTTCTTTTGAATTTTTAAATTTTTCCTCAACACCTGGGGCTCTATTTATTCGAAGTGTTCCAATTACATGTATATTTCGATTTTGTAAGGTACGAAGAAGTGGTAGCGAAGTAAACAAATTTTCCATAAAAAATTTATAGTTCATTTCCTTCATATCATGGCAAAGACCAATAACGGAATCAGCGATAGGTCCAATAATACATTTATTAGAGCTCTTTCCTTCATAGAATTCAAAACAATTTACATATCCATTTGAAGAGGCTCTAACCCAAACCTTAAACCCCCATTGCTTTGGTTTATTGCGTAAATATTGCTTCATAGGACTTCTACCTTTAAAAGGTATCAACATCTTATCGATTGACTGTTTTTCAGATGGAGTTTTGGCTTGATGAAAAGCATTATGCAAAATATCAAGTATAGGCTTAATTTTCCAAAATCGGCCTTCATTATGCTCTTTGTCGTTGTCTGTGAAATGAAGATATCTTTTTATTTCTTCGAACCTATTAACAGACATACTATCAGCAATTAGATCAAACCGTAATCCTTTTATAGAAGACCAGTACATCCGACTTCTTGGATATTTTATATAGCTCATAATGATATTTATTCCTACAAATATTTTAACTTCATTCACAGTACATAATTTTAAAATTGATCTTTCCTTTTTGATGTGCGTATCGGATTGATTCTTCCATAATTAATTCAAAAATATCCTCAGGAAACATTGCCATAAAAAACTCTAATGGTGTATCTCCAGCAACAAGGCAACAATCGACTCCTCGGAGTTCCGGAATATTCTGATTATCATTATAATCATTTTCTTTTTCAACATACCATATATTATTTCTGGTTTGGGTATCATTAGTTTCTACATCATCTAGTCGTTCTACATCTTCATCTATTAGTACGTTGCTAATATCATCGTTATCAGCCAAATCATTTTGGATGTTCTCATATTCCTCATCAATCGAACTGCAAAAGCTAGCTTCAGAGTCTGATGGATAGTTAATCAGTTTCAGTATTTCTACATCATTTAACTTTGAACCCATCTACCAAAAGAAAAATTTTTAATGTCTAAAACATAATACAATAATAATAAAACAAGCCCTTGAGAAAGCTAAAAATTTTATATGAAAAAGATAAAAATTTTGTGTACCTACACAAATACCTATATTGCTACTTTTATTTATAAAATCCAACGGATATATTGCAATATTATAATTTAGGTACAATATAGTTATTATCATTTGAAAATACAAGAAAACTTTCAATTTTCAAAGCTATTTTACAATATTATAATAAATTTTTAGTATACCTACTTATAGGTTTTTCATTTTCATAATAAGATTTAGCTATTCATTGCTTTATTTTAGAACAATTGAATCGAAAAACAGGTAGAGCAAATGCATGATGTCCTCATATGAGGATAATTTTTAGAGTTAGTTATTATATTTATTTTTTTATGGTTGTTCTTTTTCAATATTCTATATGTATTATGTTAACGAAAAAAATTTTTCTTACCTTTGTAAATTGTTATATAAGTAAAAATAAACACAAAATTTTATTGCACTTTTTAAAAAATGAACTTTTTCTGAATACACTTGACGTTTTGTACTTTTTCAAATTTTTATAACCGTTTTAAAGCGACATCTATTAGAAATATTTCAAGTTTGATATTTATTCTAAATCACTATTGCGGTAATTTTTTGAAACTAAATTGGAAGATAAAAGAAATAAACCAGAATAATTTTGTCCTCACATGAGGACATTATGCGTGTAGAGGTTAAGGAGCTTAAAATAGAATTAGGCAAAAAATTGTTATTTGGATAAATATAATTATTAACAAAGTATGTGTTGATTACGATTATATGCTAGAAAAACGAACTATTTTTTCTTTTAGGATTTGATATTTGATTTGTGAACCTATCTTCCGTACTTGTTGTATTTCTGTTTTCCTTCACTTTTTCATTTTTTTAACGAAATATTAATTTGGATTCCAATTTTTTGTTATGTTTCACATACACAGTTTGTCCTGCTTCATATTGTTTAATTTGTTGTCTTTTTTTTGTTGTGAAATTTTATTTCCTTTTCCTGTTTGTCCTTTAATTTTTCGATATTTCCTAGCCTAGTCTTCTCAAAGTCTTCTGGTGTTAAATTGGGGACTCGGTCTAGGAAAAGTTTGATTGGTTTCCTCCTAGTTACAGAATGAATTGAAGAGCTGTAATCATTCACACCTCTTTGCAGCAGTTGCTCTAAATCTCTTTCGGCTCCTTCGGCTTTGAGACCTCTCCACTTGCCCGTTCACTTCACTTTTGTAAGGTAGGGTTTAAAACACCTTTATTCTCATTTCGTCCTTCATCATGGTCAAAATGGATGCCGAATTTAATGATTTATTATTGTCGATCACAACATACTATGGTATTCCGAAATAAAACAAAATATCGCGTAATGCTAATCTGATGTTCTTATTATTATTGACCTACTTTCTATAGATCTAGACTGAGCAAATTTTGTAAGTTTGTCGATTGCTGTCAGAGCTAATTTAGACACCGTCGAGAATATGTCAACGCGAAATGTGTGGCCCACGAAGGTTGGGATGGGAGCGCGTTTAATTTCGGGATTGACAGGACGTCTGTCGTATTTGTTTTCCTTACATGTTTCGCAGTTTTTACCAGGTTCGATGTCTTCTTAGTTATACTTGGAAAGTAATGATGCTGTAGTATTTGTGCTTTATTTTCCTGTGCCTTCTATGTGCTCATTTGTGTGTTTCCACTATTATTTCTTTTTGCTTATCGTGGTCATCTATATCTAGAACTATTATTTCAGTGAATCTTATTTTGTATTTTGTAAAATAATTGATATAAATTTTCTCGCTTATTTCCATGATTTTGACGCTGATATTTATCAAGGATTGTTATTTTATTGATTTTCCTGCAGTCGTTAATCAGTCTATATTTTTCTTTTTCGAAGCGTCTTGCTTCTTCTGGGCAATCTACACGGGTGAATTATATGGAAACCCTGACGGTCTGAAGATGCCATCAGTTAGAAGCTGCTAAATCTGCTTGTCAATCTCTGATTTCAGAGCCATTGGATATGGGTAGGACATTGAAAATACTGGCTTCTTAGAGTTCTGATTTCAGCTCTTACTATTGTTGTGTAAGTGAGCCTTTCATTCGGGTCCGCGAACAAATTAGGGCATTCCTATTAGAAAGATTCAAGCCGTTGTTTCTGCGATTTATTCTGAGTCTTCTGTTCTAACTTCGATCCCATTGACTGACCCGGATTTGAGTTGTTTGAGAGGTATTTCTACCGAATCTTTTATTATTAGACAATTTTCTTTTGATTAAATTATTGAATTCATCTCCTTTAGTCTTCAAGTTTGCTGAGTCTTTAAGTTGTTTGATGAGTAATCATAACATTACTACCCGGCGAATTTACTTGGAATATAGTTTCGTTGTCTGTAGGGTTACTTATAAATGTGTGGTGTATGTAATTCTTATTTGATTTGATTCTTGGGCAATGTCCTTTGATACATCTGGTTTTTCTGGTTTTCTTCTTGTGAAATGGACTTTTTGCTTCTTATGGTTTTGTTTGTTTGGATATGTATGGTTCCGTTTGTTATTATCTCCTTCTATTCTCGGTCTGTTCTGGGGATTAAATCTTCCACGTTGTGATTGATTCGAGCTTGCAGCCTCGATTTATTGTGGATAGTTTTGATACTGGTTAAGAATTGGTTGATTCTGGAAAGGTGATCATTGGCAACCATGCTGATAGTTGTTGTCCAAGTCCGTGATCATGGAAATTGTCTTTGAGAATCATTTCTTCCATGTAAGGTTATTAAAGATCTGTCTTGATATGAGCCGCAATTATTACCTTGGCTATTGTTAGCCCTAGGGCTCATATTTCAAACACAAGTGCAAGGCTTGTGATAGATCTCTCGGTTCTCCTATAATCAGAAGTCGCGGCAAATCTTCCTTTAGCCCTCTTATAAAGGTCTCCCGTGCCTTTGCTCTGAATAGTAGAGTCATTGTTTTGAGAGAATTTCCTGTTAGTTCCATAGCCGTGATTTTTTCCAATATCAAGGACAAATGTTGATGTACTTCTTTTTAAAATTCTTCTACTGAGTTATTTTTTTGAGTTAGCAACGTCATCTGGTTCTCCAAAGTTCCTACATCCCGTTTGTCGGCTCACTGAGGATTAAGACATTTCGTTATTTTTTCCCAACTTAGAGGGGTATTGTATGCTTCCAAAATTAAATCAGAGCTACCAATAATCTTGTTTCTTATTGTGTTTAAAATGCTGTAATATTTCGTAGTCCCTTTTAGGTGTTGGTACATATAGAGTATTCACTCCACACTTTTCCTCCACAATCAATAATCTCCGGTTTCCCCCGTGAATTCTCTGAGATTTTTCACTACATCTGGGAGTCTGTCAATTCCTTGAAGATTTACGTCCTCTTCGATATTTACTTCATGTTCTGTGTCAGATTCCCCTAACGAGAATTCGACTTCTTTCCACTTCTAAAGGCTATCTTGGTTTCGGCCTGCATCACCTGTCTAATAGTATGCCTCAATGCATCGTCCGTCCCTGTTTCTGAACGTGGTCTTTGAATAGAACTCATTCCTGCTATTTTATCTTTGGCAGTGGAAGCAATTACATCAGGTTCCAAAAATGGTATAAGTTGTGGTGAAGACATTTTTCGAAATAACAAATAAAATTGAAGTAACCAGGAAGGCAAAATAAAGTTAATAATCAAAAATAATAAGGATCGAAACTATCAAAAATCAAATTGAAAATAATAAATAACGAAAATATCCAAAATATAGTTTTACTACTGGAATAATTTAATAATGAAATGGTATATCACAGAGACCAGAACTAAAATATTTAAGTTGGTGTTTTATTCAAAATATTTTCTTTTTTTTTATTAATTTTATTAGTATAGTATATTTTTTTAACTCATATCCCAATATAAAATTTAATTTACAATTTTGAAATAAGAATTGAAATTATACAGAAAATTAATACAAAATTTAAGGATTTTGATTATCTACATTATCTAACTATTTTTTAAAACTTATGAATCAAATACTGGATCAAAGTTTTTTTTAAAATTATTTATATTAGTTAAATTTCTAACTGCAGTTGGAAGATTATTGAATAATTGTAAGTCTTTAAAAGTGGAAGCCTAAATAAATTTGCTGATCTTAAATTATAATTTGTTGGTTCTCCAACATAATTTATAAGATTTCTTAAATGCAGCATGTTGTATTTTATTTTAAAAATGAATACCAGAGTATTGTAATCAAGTTTCTGCCGTACAGACATCCATTTTAGCTCTTCCAGCATAAATCATATGTCCGTTCTTCTGCCTTGTTTTAATATGATTCGCATTGCTTTAATTTGTAAGATTTGTAATTTTTCTTTTTTATTTTCATTACATAAGAACTGCAAAGACGCACAGTAATCGAAATGTGGAAGAATCATTGTATTGTATATTGTTATTACACTTTTTAATGTAAGTTTATTCCGTATTCTGCCTAAGTAACCAACTTTCTGAGATATCTTACAGCATATGTTATCTGCATGCTTGTCTACCGTTAAATTGTGATAATTTTCACTACTAAATACATAATTACCCTTATTTATTCTATTGTATTATTGTCTATTCGTATATCATTATTGCTTCCCGTTCTATCATTCATTACCATGCATTTTGTTTTCTCCAAATTTAATTTAATCTATTCATACACAGCCAATTAAAGAGATTTTATAGATCTTCATTGAATTTGGAGCAACATTCTTTCACATTTCGACCAACTATGTATATTAGCGCATCATCAGCAAAAAGTATAATTTTAGGAAATTTGATGCATGATTTTATATCATTTATATGAATTAAAAAACTTATTACTCCCAAAATTGTACCTTATGGAACGCCATTTTGAATAAATTTACTACTAGAAAATTTACCATCCACACATGTTTTTTGTGTTATAGCTTCAAAAAAACTTTTAAAAAATTTGTGCTCAATATCGTCAATACCATATTTTTTGAATTTTTTTAATATCTCTGTCTACAGTCTCAAAAGCTCTTTCAAAGTCTACGAAAAGAGCAATAATTATTAAATTATTTTCTTTCGCTAATTCACATTCATAAAAAACAAAGTTCAATGCAGTTTCACAGGAATTTTTTCCTCTAAATCTGCTTTGCTCATTACACAAAATACTATTTACATTTAAATAATGCTGTAACTGCAAATTAACTACTTTTTCTAGTATTTTTTCGTGTAGAGGACTCATATTAACTGGTCTAAACTCATTTGGATTTTTAGGATGACAAACTTTTGGAATTGGTCGTACAATCGTTTCTTTGCATGTATTAGGAAAAATGCCTTCATTCATCGAAGTATTAATAATATGCATAAGAACATCCCCAATCATATTAAAGCACTCTAATAAATAAGTTTGGAATTTATTCCTAAAAAAATCAGGTTTTTTATTCATATTTGTTATTATTTCGAATAATTCATCTCTTTTTATGTTTCTAAATTTAAATCGTGTTTCTTGTTCTTCTATCATATTCTCTTATTCAATAAAACTTATGCTTCTTGATATTTCATCAACACTATTAATAAAATATTTATTTAATTCGTTAACAATTTTTACTGAATTATTTATTTCCTTATTATTCACAATAATGCTCTCAATAGCCTGGTTTTCTTTTGATTTTGTTATGAAATTTCCGATTGATCTCTACATTGCTTTATTGTCTCCTTCACAATTTTCAATTTTATTTTCAATAAATCGATTTTTGGCTCTTAATTTCTATGTTATATTTGTTTCTATTTTCTTTATAGATTGCCCAAAGATTTGAATCATTAGTTAATGCAGCTCTTTGATGTGCTACTATTTTAATAATTTTGGGTATATGTAATTCATTATTATACCATTCCTGCTCTTTAAATCTAATAATAATCTTCTTCTTATTCTTCTAATCTTCTTCTAATTATTTACCAAACTTTCAATATTATATTTAAACAAATTTGCACAAAGGTTAACATTTCTTATTCGACAAATATCCTTTATATTTTCTGTTACTAGCATATTTTCAAATCTTTTTTTATTAATTTTTATTACATCTATTTCCCTTGGTTTAAATTCGTTTTTTGAGTTACAATTTATATTTAATCCAATAGCTTGATGATCCCCAATTGTGCAATCAAATCTGGTTTCAACTAATATTCTACTATTTTCTGTAGTACCTGTTAAAACATACTTAATAAGTGTTACTGTATTTTTCGGTATTCTTGTTGGGAATGTAACAACCTGTTGTAAACAATACAATTCAATAATTTGAATTGGACTTATACATATTATATCCCTCTAGAATAACCTCATTTTATTGAATATCATCTGTTTTATGTGTTTCGCTAAGTAAAATCAAGTCAAAATTATTAAAACTATTTATAAGTTGCAATGCAGCTAAGTTTCCAGTTAGTCCTTGAATGTTTAAGAATATTTGTGGTTTGACTACCATATAAAAATTTTTACGTTTTTCCATTTTAATTTTTCTTTGCAATGTAGGACATAACTTATCAAAAGCTTCATGCTACATATTTGTATTTAAATTAAATGACTCATTTGCCCTTATGTAAATTATGCATTGTACTTTGCCAGCCTTACATCATACATTCATTAGCTTTATGATTTTCACCACACCTTGAACAGCTTAAATTTGCAGTACATTTATCTGAAATTAAAGCGGGTGTGCCTCAAGGAAGTATCTTGGGTCCAATATTATACTTGCTATATAATAGTGACTTTCCCCAATTTCAAGAGATAACTGTAGCGACTTTTGCTGACGATACTGCAATAATGGCAGTAGGATCAAATGTCGGCGAGGCTACAAATAAACTACAAAAAGCAAGTGATAAATTATATCTTTGGACCAAAAGATGGAAAATTAAACTAAATTAACTGAAATCAGTGCAAGTAAATTTTACAAATAAACCTATTCAAAATCCCCCAGCCGTACAATTAAATGGGGTAGATATTCCTAATGAAAACAAGGCAAAATACCTAGGAATGACATTAGATGTCAAGCTAAAATGGCAAGAACATGTCAAAAAGAAAAGAATAGAATTAGAGCAAAAATATAGAGAAATGTATTGGCTCATAGGTCGAAAATTTAAATTGCCAATAGAGTACAAAATTTTGTTATATAACCAAATAATTAAGCCTATCTGGTTTTACGGCGTACAACTTTGGGGCTGTGCCAAACGAACACATATTCAGAGAATTCAAACATTTGAAAGGAAAGTTCTACGTAACATGGTGAGTGCTCCCTGGTACTTACGAAATTCCGACTTACATAGGGATCTAGGAATTCCTATTGTTAGCGATGAAATAAAAAAATATGCCATAAAACATAAGACCCGTTTAGAAGGTCACATAAACATAGAAGCGTCAAAATTTCTACTATCTTCAAATGTCAATAGAAGGCTTAAAAGAACTAGGCCCCTCCAATTAGCGATAAATTCAGATCACCTTAACGGAGGTCTGTAATTCCAGTAGATCATAAAAAGTTAGCGCAATATTAATGGTTAGTCTCTAAGACTAGTTTTAATATTTTAAAACAGGGCGGGTGTTTTTAGTGTGTTAAAGTCACACATAACTGTGGTTGCGCCCAGTATCTTTCGATGATTTCCACCATCCTTACCCTAAGACAAAAAAAAAAAATTTATCTGCCTTATGATTAAATGCTAAACATTTATGACATCTTCGTACATCATAACTTTCAAAAATTTTGCATATATCCCAACCAATTTTTAATTTCCTTAATTCCATAATATTTTTAAAATCTTCAATATTAACTTATACAATGGTACTATATTTTTCGTATATTGTTTTATATACTTTAAAATTTTAATATCATTAGCATATATAAAATTATTTTGGTTTTTTATTTTACTAAATATATCTATTCCTTCATAATGTTCTGACATACCAGTAACAAGAATTTTTGGATTCCTGTTTTTTGGCGTGATAACTTCATATTTCTCTGATATTTTTTTTTGAATTTCATTTTTTATTCAGATAACTGATTCATTATCATAAAAAAAAAAATGCTATTCACCTATCTTTTTTCTCAGATAAATTATTTATTTTTAAGTTTACTGGATTTATGTGACATTTTAATTTTGATTTTGTTAGGTTAGCTGTTTTCATTTGTTTTGGTTTAACAATAATCAAAGGATCTTTTCTTAGTATATCTGTATAGCTAATTTTATGAATTGGATTATTTATTTTCATATCGATGTATGCTATCATATTCTTATCACAATTATCTAAAGCGTGTTTTAGACTTCGAATTCTTTCCGAATATCTTACTTCGATTGCTTCTAAAAGATTTTTAATTTCATCTTGACTTTCTTCCAAAGTGTTCTGAAATTCACTCTTATACTCTTTCAGATTTTTCTTGTCTTCCAACACCGCATTCTGAATTTCCTTTAAAATCATGTCCACATTTTGTATATATACCATGCAATCATAGCATAAAATTCTCATCATTGGAATTGTATTCACAATATTTGCGTTAAAGTGATCGAGGCCGGTACAATTAACAGTTTGGTGAAAGATCTTGCCACAAATAGCCACACATCTTATCCCAGATTAACCCCTAATTGAACTCCTGCAAGTATTGCAATTGCTATTCCACATTTTATTGATATTATATCTTTATTATTAATATTAATACTATTGAAATTATAATTATTATATTATTTTATTTTTTATTTTAATTATAATTTTTATTATTTATTTTTCTTCTTATTTTGATGACACTATTATTAGTGCTAACACTTAGAGCTAACCATATTCTCAATTTATGGTATATAATAATGTCAAGGTTTTCTTTTTTTTTTACATTAAATGCTTGATTATATGAGTGACTAAACTGTAAAATGCAACTATATTTTTACTTGTCCACTTTAGAAATAAAAAACAAGTAAAGAAACAGTCAGTCGGTGCAACCGACTTAGAAATACCCTACACCTATTTGGTTCAAATTTAATGACATATCCATAAGTCATTTTAACACCATAGAAGCTGTTATTAATTTGATCGTAAGACATAACTAACCAAATTAACTGAATAATACTAAAAACATTTTCTAATTACCCTATCTATTAAAAAATACTACAAATTCTTACTAATTTATCTATTTAAAAATATTAAAAAACAAACAAACTTGAAATAAATAAAAATATATTTATTCCAATTCAATTACAAAATGAAAAAATTCTAATTATTAAATTTTGTGATAAAAAGATAATCAAAGCATAATATATTTAATAATCCAAATTTTTAAAAATTGCAATTATTTTAAATGGTTAGTTTATATACCTAATAGAAAAGCTTATAAACGCAAAATATGCAATAAATGTATTTCTAAAATACAATTAAAAATTTAGACCTTTTCATATAATTCATTTAAATATAAAAATAAATTTTACATAAATACAGCAAGTACCTTTGAACATAGCTGAACCACTACAATTAAGTCTAGATTTCGGAGACACATAGGACATAGGAAATATATTATTTGGCTTCGAATTTAAACTCGACCACAACCAATTCCCATGGTACTTTCATTACTAGTAACCTACTGTTAAATTTCATCAAAATACCGGCATTATTTTTTGAGTTATGGTGTTTGTAAGATATATGTTTGTTAGTCCTTGAACTTTTCAAGGGTTCCAGGACCCGAAATTATGGTACGATTTCGCCCATATGCAGTCCCGTCATACTTTCAATACTAGTTAACCCTTGTACACAATTGGAACGCTCTATCTTAATTTTAAGTTACTAGTTTTATTAACTTCGATGATAAGCTTTTACACATTGGGGGATCTAAGAGAGGTTCTGAACCACCACTCCAATTGATCCTAAATTAGGGGGGCACGCAAGAAATAGTAAAGAACACCCTTGTGGCAAATTGGAAGCTTCTACATTTGTTTCAAGTTACTATCTTTATTAATTTCGAAAATATGCTTTAAGGGCCTAAGAACTGAGTGGCTGGTCCCCGATCCACTACTCCAATGGGGCCCAAATTTCAAAGACACTTACGAAATAGGAAGGGACACCCTGATACCAAATTTGGAGGTTCTATCTTCATTTGTTTCGGAATTATGCTCGTTTGGCCTAAATTTGATCAAAAAGTTCTAAGTTCCGAACCCATTGTCCAATCCTCACCGTACGTAATCACCGCCGTAGTTTCGCTGCCAATAACCTACAGCACAAATTTCATGAAGATAGCCTCATTAGTTGTTGAGTTATCGTGATTTTTTATATATGTTCCTTAGCCCTGACATCGATTAAAAGGTCCGCAATCCGAACCGTTGGGCTGATTTCGCCCTTATATAGTCCGCGCTGTACTTATAGTACTAGTTAACCCTTGTACACAATTTGAACGGTCTATCCTAATTTTAAGTAACTATTTTTAGTAATTTCGATTATAAGCCTTTATAACTTGGGAGGTCTGAGAGGGGTACAGAACCACCACTCCAATTGATCCCAAATTAGGGGAACACGCAAGAGATAGTAAAGAACTCCCTTGTGGCAAATTGGAAGCTTCTACATTTTTTCAAGTTGTTATCTTTATTAATTTTAAAGATATGCTTTAAGGTCTTCGGAAATGTGTGGCTGGTCCCCGACCCACTACTCCAATGGGACCCAAATTCACAAGACACTTAGGAAAAAGGAAAGGACACCCTGATACTAAATTTGGAGGTTCTATCTTCATTGGTTTCGGAATTATGCTCGTTTGGCCTAAATTTGATCAAAAAGTTCTAAGTTCCGAACCCATTGTCCAATCCTCACCGTACGTAATCACCGCCGTAGTTTCGCTGCCAATAACCTACAGCACAAATTTCATGAAGATAGCCTCATTAGTTGTTGAGTTATCGTGATTTTTTATATATGTTCCTTAGCCCTGACATCGATTAAAAGGTCCGCAATCCGAACCGTTGGGCTGATTTCGCCCTTATATAGTCCGCGCTGTACTTATAGTACTAGTTAACCCTTGTACACAATTTGAACGGTCTATCCTAATTTTAAGTAACTATTTTTAGTAATTTCGATTATAAGCCTTTATAACTTGGGAGGTCTGAGAGGGGTACAGAACCACCACTCCAATTGATCCCAAATTAGGGGAACACGCAAGAGATAGTAAAGAACTCCCTTGTGGCAAATTGGAAGCTTCTACATTTTTTCAAGTTGTTATCTTTATTAATTTTAAAGATATGCTTTAAGGTCTTCGGAAATGTGTGGCTGGTCCCCGACCCACTACTCCAATGGGACCCAAATTCACAAGACACTTAGGAAAAAGGAAAGGACACCCTGATACTAAATTTGGAGGTTCTATCTTCATTGGTTTCGGAATTATGCTCGTTTGGCCTAAATTCGATCAAAAAGTTCTAGGTTCCGAACCCATGGTCCAATCCCGACCTTAAGCAATTCCCGAAGTAGTTTCATTACTAGTAACCTACAGTACAAATTTGATGAAGATAGCGTCATTAGTTGTTGAGTTATCGTGATTTTTTATATTTGTTCGTTAGCCCTGAAACCGATTAAAAGGTCCAGAATCCGAACCCATGGGCCGATTTCGCCCATATGCAATCCCCGCCGTACTTTCAGTCCTAGTAACCTACAGTTAAAATTTCATCAAGATAGCTCCATTATTTTTTGAGTTATCGTGCCTACGGACGGACGGACGGACATGGCTATATCGACTAAGGCGGTCACGCTGATCACAAATATATATACTTTTCCATATCTAGCTCGCTTCCTTTAGGTGGTTACAAACACCATACCAAAGATAATATACCCCTTTACCTATTCTATAGGTGTAGGGTATAAAAAATCTAATTATTAAATTTTGTGATAAAAAGATAATCAAAGCATAATATATTTAATAATACAAATTTTTAAAAATTGCAATTATTTTAAATGGTTAGTTTATATACCTAATAGAAAAGCTTATAAACGCAAAATATGCAATAAATGTATTTCTAAAATACAATTAAAAATTTACACCTTTTCATATAATTCATTTAAATATAAAAATAAATTTTACATAAATGCAGCAAGTACCTTTGAACATAGCTGAACCACTACAATTAAGTCTAAATTTCGGAGACACATAGGACATAGGAAATATATTCTTTGGCTTCGAAATTAAACTCGACCAGAACCAATTCCCATGGTACTTTCATTACTAGTAACCTACTGTTAAATTTCATCAAAATACCGTCATTTGTTTTTGTAGTTATGGTGTTTGTAAGATATATGTTTGTGAGTCCTTGAACTTTTCAAGGGTTCCAGGACCCAAAATTATGGTACGATTTCGCCCATATGCAGTCCCGTCATACTTTCAATACTAGTTAACCCTTGTACACAATTGGAACGCTCTATCTTAATTTTAAGTTACTAGTTTTATTAATTTCGATGATAAACTTTTACACATTGGGGGGTCTAAGAGAGGTTCTGAACCACCACTCCAATTGATCCTAAATTAGGGGGGCACGCAAGAAATAGTAAAGAACACCCTTGTGGCAAATTGGAAGCTTCTACATTTGTTTCAAGTTACTATCTTTATTAATTTCGAAAATATGCTTTAAGGGCCTAAGAACTGAGTGGCTGGTCCCCGATCCACTACTCCAATGGGGCCCAAATTTCAAAGACACTTACGAAATAGGAAGGGACACCCTGATACCAAATTTGGAGGTTCTATCTTCATTGGTTTGGGAATTATGCTCGTTTGGCCTAAATTCGATCAAAAAGTTCTAAGTTCCGAACCCATTGTCCAATCCTCACCGTACGTAATCACCGCCGTAGTTTCGCTGCCAATAACCGACAGCACAAATTTCATGAAGATAGCCTCATTAGTTGTTGAGTTATCGTGATTTTTTATATATGTTCCTTAGCCCTGACATCGATTAAAAGGTCCGCAATCCGAACCGTTGGGCTGATTTCGCCCTTATATAGTCCGCGCTGTACTTATAGTACTAGTTAACCCTTGTACACAATTTGAACGGTCTATCCTAATTTTAAGTAACTATTTTTAGTAATTTCGATTATAAGCCTTTAAAACCTGGGAGGTCTGAGAGGGGTACAGAACCACCACTCCAATTGATCCCAAATTAGGGGAACACGCAAGAGATAGTAAAGAACACCCTTGTGGCAAATTGGAAGCTTCTACATTTTTTCAAGTTGTTATCTTTATTAATTTTAAAGATATGCTTTAAGCTCTTCGGAAATGTGTGGCTGGTCCCCGACCCACTACTCCAATGGGACCCAAATTCACAAGACACTTAGGAAATAGGAAGGGACACCCTGATACTAAATTTGGAGGTTCTATCTTCATTGGTTTCGGAATTATGCTCGTTTGGCCTAAATTCGATCAAAAAGTTCTAGGTTCCGAACCCATGGTCCAATCCCGACCTTAAGCAATTCCCGAAGTAGTTTCATTACTAGTAACCTACAGCACAAATTTGATGAAGATAGCGTCATTAGTTGTTGAGTTATCGTGATTTTTTATATTTGTTCGTTAGCCCTGAAACCGATTAAAAGGTCCAGAATCCGAACCCATGGGCCGATTTCGCCCATATGCAATCCCCGCCGTACTTTCAGTCCTAGTAACCTACAGTTAAAATTTCATCAAGATAGCTCCATTATTTTTTGAGTTATCGTGCCTACGGACGGACGGACGGACGGACATGGCTATATCGACTAAGGCGGTCAAGCTGATCACAAATATATATACTTTTCCATATCTAGCTCGCTTCCTTTAGGTGGTTACAAACACCATACCAAAGTTAATATACCCCTTTACCTATTCTATAGGTGTAGGGTATAATTAAACAATTCTACTTTTTATAATTTTCAATTATTTTTATACCCTACACCTATAGAATAGGTAAAGGGGTATATTAACTTTGGTATGGTGTTTGTAACCACCTAAAGGAAGCGAGCTAGATATGGAAAAGTATATATATTTGTGATCAGCGTGACCGCCTTAGTCGATATAGCCATGTCCGTCCGTCCGTCCGTCCGTCCTTCCGTCCGTCCGTCCGTCCGTCCGTAGGCACGATAACTCAAAAAATAATGGAGCTATCTTGATGAAATTTTAACTGTAGGTTACTAGGACTGAAAGTACGGCGGGGATTGCATATGGGCGAAATCGGCCCATGGGTTCGGATTCTGGACCTTTTAATCGGTCGAAGGGCTAACGAACATATATAAGAAATCACGATAACTCAACAACTAATGACGCTTTCTTCATCAAATTTGTGCTGTAGGTAACTAGTAATGAAACTACTTCGGGGATTCCGTAAGGTCGGGATTGGACCATGCGTTCGGAACCTAGAACTTTTTGATCGAATTTAGGCCAAACGAGCATAATTCCGAAACCAATGAAGATAGAACCTCCAAATTTGGTATCAGGGTGTCCCCTCCTATCTCCTAAGTGTCTTGAGAATTTGGGTCCCATTGGACTACTTGGTCGGGGACCAGTCACACATTTCCGAAGACCTTAAACATATCTTTAAAATTAATAAAGATAACAACTTGAAAAAATGTAGAAGCTTCCAATTTGCCACAAGGGTGTTCTTTACTATCTCTTGCGTGTTCCCTTAATTTGGGATCAATTGGAGAGGTGGTTCAGTACCCCTCTCAGACCTCCCAAGTTTTAAAAGCTTATAATCGAAATTACTAAAAATAGTTACTTAAAATTAAGATAGATCGTTTAAATTGTGTACAAGGGTTAACTAGTACTATAAGTAAAGCGCGGGCTGTATAAGGGTGAAATCAGCCCATGGGTTCGGATTCTGGACCTTTTAGTCGGTGTCAGGGATAACGAACATATATAAGAAATCACGATAACTCAACAACTAATGACGCTTTCTTCATGAAATTTGTGCTGTAGGTTATTGGTAATGAAACTACGGCGGTGATTACGTGCGGTGAGGATTGGACAATGGGTTCGGAACTGAGAACTTTTTTATCGAATTTAGGCCAAACTAGCGTAATTCCGAAACCAATGAAGATATAACCTCCAAATTTGGTATCAGGGTGTCCCTTCCAATTGCGTAAGTGTCTTTGAAATTTGGACCCCATTGGACTAGTGGGTCGGGGACCAGGCACTCAGTTCCGAGGACCTTAAAGCATATTTTCGAAATTAATAAAAATAGTAACTTGAAACAAATGTAGAAGCTTTTGGCCCAGGGTGTTCTTTACTATTTCTTCCATGCCCCCCTAATTTGGGATCATTTGGAGTGGTGGTTCAGGACCTCTCTTAGACCCCCAAATGTGTAAAAGCTTATCATCGAAATTAATAAAACTAGTAACTTAAAATTAAGATAGAACGTTCCAATTGTATACAAGGGTTAACTAGTATTGAAAGTATGACGGGACTGCATATGGGCGAAATCGTACCATGGTTTGGGGTTCTGGAACCCTTGACAAGTTCAAGGACTAACAAACATATATCTTAAAACACCATAACTTAAAAAATAATGCCGGTATTTTGATGAAACTTAAACTCTAGGTTACTAGTAATGAAAGTACCATGGGAATTGGTTCTGGTTGAGTTTAATTTCAAAGCCAAAGAATATATTTCCTATGTCCTATGTGTCTCCGAAATCTAGACTTAATTGTAGTGGTTCAGCTATATTCAAAGGTACTTGCTGCATTTATGTAAAATTTATTTGAATATTTAAATGAATTATATGAAAAGGTCTAAATTTGTAATTGTATTTTAGAAATACATTTATTGCATATTTTGCGTTTGTAAGCTTTTCTATTAGGTATATAAACTAACCACTTAAAATAATTGCAATTTTTAAAAATTTGGATTATTAAATATATTATGCTTTGATTATCTTTTTATCACAAAATTTAATAATTAGAATTTTTTCATTTTGTAATTGAATTGGAATAAATATATTTTCATTTATTTCAAGTTTGCTTGTTTTTGAATATTTTTAAATAGACAAATTAGTAAGAATTTGTAATATTTTTTAATAAATAATATAATTAGAAAATGTTTTTAGTATTATAAAGTTAATTTGGTTAGCTATGTCTTACGATCAAATTAATAACAGCTTTTATGGTGTTAAAATAACTTATGGATATGTCCTTAATTTTGAACCAAATAGGTGTAGGGTATTTCTAAGTCGGTTGCACCGACTGACTGTTTCTTTACTTGTTGCAATTTAAATTGTAAGTTAAAGTTCTTATTTTAATGTTTTTAAATGAATATTTTCACCAGGAATTAAAATTTTCAAAATTTATAATTTAAATGATTATATATAATTTTACATAATTTTTGCAAGTATCTTAAAACAAATTACACAACCAGTTCAAAACAATACTCTCAGTTAATTGGCTTCTTGTTTACTTTATATTACCTTCGAAAATAAAAATTTTTTATTGCTCTAAAAATTGTTTTTTAAAAAAAATTTACTTACTCACCTAAAAAGAAAATTTTATTTATTTATTACAGTAACTTATTTTAATTAAAAATTTTTTTTTTTTTTCATTTTCTATTTTTTTTTTTAATTTTTAAGGTTTTTGATTAAATTATTATTACTATTAAAATGAAACAAATATTTTTTATTTAGAATTTTATTTATAAGGTTTATTTATTAAAAATATTATTTTACTTATTCAAAATTATAGTACCGTGCCTAAGGCAGCCTAACTTTAGATAAGGACAAAAGGCTTATTTCACGGTATAATTATATTTTTCCTAAAAAAAATTTTTTTATTTAAAAAATCAAATATTAAGGAAAAATTTCTTATTTTTTACAACATAATATTTATTAAAATTTTAATATTTTTTTTATTTTTGTAATATTTATTATTTAATAAACGAAATGAATATAATAAAATAAAAAATTGAACTTATTTCTAAAATTTATTAACTAAAAATTAATTTTATTTTGAAATTATTAATTGCTAAGATTCAGGATTTTTGCAAGATTATAAATTATTAATATTTTTCCTTTATAAGCTAATTTTTATTAAATTAAAAAAAAAACAAATATTCAAATTTTTGAAAGGTTATTAATCTACTAATTACTCTTATTAATTCTCTTTTTTTTCTTGTGTTTAATAACTGACAATATAACAATTAAACAACAATATTAAAAAAAAAAATAAATTATTTTATTTGGAAAATTTAAATAATTAAAAATTTAGGTTTTTGAAGTGTTAATTATAAGTAAAAATTAGTAAAATTAATTTACTAGTAAGATTTAGTAATTCTATTGTCTTTTATTTGCACACTAACAGAGCCTAAGACAGCCTCTCCCTAGGATTTGAAATTTAGGCTTGTATCACGTGAGGAATGAAAATTATTTATTAGTAATAGAAATAGCTAAATGATTTTTAATTTTTTTTTTTTTCTATTATGCTTTTAATTTTTTATTTTTACTGCATTTTATAAAAATTTTATTTCGGAAACTAGTTTCAATATTTATTTAACTTTTATTTAATCTTTGATAAGCTTTTCTTTAATAATTTCGATATTCTTTTGGACAAATTTGTATAAGAGATTTCTTTTCTCCTTTTATCAGGGTAATTATTGACAAAAACCTTATACCAATTTTTCATTTTTATTTTTATTTATAACTAGCTAATACCCGGTGCGCGTTGCTGCGCTTCTCAATAGAGGTTTAATTGAAATTGATGTTACACCAAAAAGTTAACACAAAAATTACACACGGTTTACACATGTAAATTTTAAAATGTATGAAATCAATCTTTTTAAAACGATTTTTCTAGGATAAAAAGCCACTGTGTCCCAATGGGTTAACCAATTGGTTAGTTTTTTATAAGTTAATAGTTTTTTTTGTCAATCGTCGGGCCGGCATGGGTTAACCAATTGCAAGTCTGTTAAAAGAATTAATTTCATTCTCAAAACGGAACACATATACAAAATTTGAAGAAAATCGGTTAAGCCGTTTCTAATTTAGAGTAAAGTAACCAAAAAATTTATAAAAAGCTGTTGGGCCGCAATGGGTTAATGGAACTCAACAATATTTATTTTGAGGCTTTCTTTTTAGCCAAAGCAGTACTTCGCAAATTTTGACAGTATTAGCTTCCAAAATTATTTTGGCCAACCCTCGGACCGACAGGGGTTAACAAATTCAAAATCTGTTAATAATGTCAACTCAATTCTCACAGGGGAGCACGTATACAAAATTTGAAGAAAATCGGTCAAACCGTTTCTAATTTACAGTTAAGTATTGAAAAAACCTATAAGAAGCTGTTGGGCCGCAATGAGTTAATGCAACTCAATAAAATTTTTTTTGGGGCTTTCTTTTTAGCCAAAGCAAAATTTCAGAAAATCGGACAAAATTTGGACCCAAAATTTTTTTTGACCAACCATCGGCCCGACATGGGTTAACAAATTCCAAAACTGTTAATAGTGTCAACTCAATTCTCAAGGAGCATCACGTATACAAAATTTGAAGTAAATTGGTTAAACCGTTTCTAATTTAGAGTAAGGTATTGAAAAAACTTATAAAAAGCTGTTGGGCCGCAATGGGTTAATGGAACTCAACAAAATTTTTTTTGGGGCTTTCTTTTTAGCCAAAGCAGAATTTCGTAAAATCGGACAAAATTTGGACCCAAAATTTGTTTTGACCACCCGTCGGCCCGACATGGGTTAACAAATTCCAAAACTGTTAATAGTGTCAACTCAATTCTCAAGGAGCATCGCGTATACAAAATTTGAAGTCAGTTGGTCAAACCGTTTTGAGTTTAGAGTAAGGTATTGAAAAAACCTATAAAAAGCTGTTGGGCCGCAATGGGTTAATGGAACTCAACAAAATTTTTTTTGGGGCTTTCTTTTTAGCCAAAGCAGAATTTCGTAAAATCGGACAAAATTTGGACCCAAAATTTTTTTTGACCACTCGTCGGCCTGACATGGGTTAACAAATTCCAAAACTGATAATAGTGTCAACTTAATTCTCAAAGAGCATCACGTATACAAAATTTGAAGTCAATCGGTCAAACCGTTTTCATTTTAGAACAAAGAAGTTTAAATATTTGCACCACAGCCCCAACTTGGCGGTCCGTTAGATCAAAATTTTTGGGCCACGATTTCTTTCCGTACCCAAAAACCTCTATTTACAAATTTTCATTAAAATCGGCTGGGCAGTTTAGCAGTCTATTCGCTACATACAATCAAACAAACAAACAAACAAACAAACAAACAAATAAACAAACTTTCGCTTTTATATATATAGATTGCGATATTCTTTTGTTTTTTTTTGCTTAAAATTTTTTTTTTAAATTTTTGCTCAAATTTTTTTTTTATTAAAATAGATTCTTATTTTTCTTTAAATTAAGAAAAATAGAACTTACAGCATTATAAGGACTGACATCTGAACCTGCATGAACGGGCTGTGCCTTGCTGCCATCAGCGGAAGCCGGCGGCTGTTGCTTGATTTATTTTTTGTGCCAAGTAACTCCCCTTTGCTGTCGCTACTTCGGGTCTTCTTTTCCTTTTCCTACTTGCTGTATGTTCCAGTCACACATAATGGTTAAAAATATTGTTTGTTTTTTTTCCAATTTACTGTTTTTTTCTTTATTTAATTTATAGTTTTTTTAAGATTACTGTTTTTTTTCTTTATTTAATTTATAGTTCTATCAAGTTTTCTGTTGTTTTCTTTATTTATATTATAGTTCGCTCCAATTTTTTTTTTAATTTAAGTTATAATTTAATTAATTTAATCGATTAAATTCTTTAAAGTTTATTGAAATTTTTTTTTTAATTCATTTTTAATTGCTATTCTATTTTAGTATTATCATTGATTAAGAATTATATATAGATAAACATTTTCATGTTAAAAATTTGTATGAAACTTTTTTCGCATATTTTTTAAAATTCTGTCAAAATCGTTGGCACGTTTTAAATGTATTGTAACTATTTCTATTTTATAGTATACCCTTTATTTTTATTCTCTCAAAAATTTTTCACTCTACATAGTACATGTAACATGATTCAAGAATATGAATACTATGACACTAAAGAAAAGAAAAAAATCGAATAAGAAAAAAAACGAGGAAGTGTGTAGTAGAGTAGATTGTGTCAACTCTGGGATACCCGTATGACCGTAGTATAAACATTATAATATCTTCCGATTAATTACTTTTGGCAAAATTTCAAACATACAGCTTTATTAGGTGTAGTGTAATGCTCATATAAAAGAAGGAGTTGTATGGCACTTACTCGAACCCTCTGCAGTAGATCATCCGAATTTTCCAGTAACTTTGGCGATTACACTTAACTACTTCTGGCAAAATTTCAGATACCCAGCTTTAATAACTACAGAGTAATGCTCATATAAAACAAGAAGTTATATGGCAGCTACCCGAGCCCGTTGTGCAAGCTGGCTGAATTTCAATGGCGATGACGGTTTTTTTTAAAAATCCGATTTGTTGAAAGTTCCAGAATCCTAGCTCCTTTAATTTTTGAGTTGTCGTAATTACGGATGAACAGACGCACGGACATACATAGCTAAATCGATTTATTTTTTAATTCTGATCCGATCCATACACTTGAGTCTATATCTACTTCCCTACTTCTCTGCGTCATAAACGTAATGGCAAATTTAGTATACCCTTTTGACAAATAGTCATACTAGTATAAACAATTATTTTTTCATTCATAAATATTTATAGTTCATTTTTAGCACATTTTCAAAAATTTTTGTAAAAATGTGCCTATATAGTTTCAATCTGTCCGTCCGTCCGTCCGTCTGTCTGTCCGTATGTTTACAAAAACTTTTACATCGTTTGAAATAGAGAAAAGACATTTTAAACACGAGTAGGTATTACAAAAAAAATTATTTCGTAGAAGAATTTTTTTCTGTAACCCCACCCGTTACGGAGCTGCAGCCCCCGAAAGTCGGGAAAAGCCCTATATTCAAATTGTTATAACAAGAGTTCTATTAGGTGTATTTTCAATCTGAAAACGGCAACAGATAGCTGGTTTTATAAACTTTATAAATTTTTAAAAGACAAATGTTTAGGGTTGCGATACGGTACTAAAATTTACCATTATGCAAAACTCAATTTTTGCAAAATTTTTGGCTACACATAACTTCTATACGGGCCAAGCTAGGGTCTTGAAATTTTGGGAGTAGTTACATCCTTAGAAATAAGTAGAAGTCGGTTGACAAATTTTTTTTGTCACTTCCCCTGTTTTGCAGCCATAAAGGCCCGAAAATTGATATTTTGCTATTTTTAAACACCTGTAACTTGAATACCTGTCCAAATTTTTTTTTTGTGATTTGTAAAATTGAAAGCTCTTTAAATATATTTCAACATGTGTCAAAGGGTTTTCTTAATTTTGAAGGGTGACGAAGCTACATCCCCCGCAAATTTCAAAAAAGCCCTATATTTAAATTGGTTAAGAGTCCTGTTTGCTATATTTTCAATCTAAAAAAGGCAGAAGAGAGCTGCTTTCTTTTGCTTTACAAAAATACATCACTAAAATGTACAGAGTTGCCATACGGTACTAAAATTTACCATTATGCAAAACTCAATTTTTGCAAAATTTGTGGCTCCACATATCTTCCAAACGGCTCCAGCTGGGGTCTTGAAATTTTGGGAGAAGCTAGAACTTCAGAATCAGTAGGAGTCGGTTAACAAATTTTTTTTGTCACGTCCCCTGTTTAGCAGCTATAAGGGCTCGAAAATTGAAATTTTGCTTTTTTTAAATACCTGTAACTTGAATACCTATACAAATTTTTTTTTGTTAATATACAAAATTTTAAAGTCCAATATTATGTTATAACATATGTTAAAAGATTTTCTTAAATTTAAAAGCTGTTCTTTAAATTGAAGAAAGTGTCCGTCAGTTTTAACCATTTTTGCTTATATAGTAAAATTCTAAATTAAATTCCAAATTTTGGTAGAATTCACAATTTAATTCCTTGAACCTAAAAAAGTTGGGGGAAGAGGAGTAATGAGGATTAGATCCTTGAAAAATTCGGCAACCTTCCCTATTTAGTGGCTATTAGGACTTAAAAATAAAAAAAAATTACGGTTTTTATAAGTAAATAGTAACTTAGTCATCAACGTATATATTTCTTAAATTAAACGTTAACATTAAACTTGCAACATTATTTTCTGATAAAATGCTCAGTACGAAACACTTTATTATTTTGAAAATGTGCTTTTTTAAAAACCCTTGGTTTTTTTCATCACTTGTTTCGAATTGATTTCGTTTTTTCTAAAAAATTATTTAATTTTGTATGTACTTGCGTACATACCTATCTATATAGATATGTACGCATATAAAGGTTCTAAAATAATTATTTTAAAATCTAACTTTATAGATCTCAATAAAAAATAACCTTTATGAATATTTGAAGGTGACCAAATATTTTATTTTCAATTTCTTATGAGGTTTCAATTGTAACGGGAAACTTTTTGTTTTGATTTTTTTCATTTTTGTTTAAATAAATAAATTTTTCTAAAGCTTGCAAAGTGCATAGTTGTGAATGGAATCTATGAAATTTTATAAAGTGTTTATGTTTAGATTTATGTATGTATTCAAATTTCTATTTCTAAATTCTTTAATCTTTAGAGGTTTTTTGTTGAATTGAGATCAATTGTAATTTTGTTTTAACTGAAAATATTTCTAAATTATCTAAATTTTCAAAATCTTATTATGCATAAAATGTTCTCCTTTGCATAAAATACTAAAAATTTTTAGTTTGGATATAAAAAATGGTGCTGGTCCTTATCTTATCCCGCCAATCTTTTAATACAATTGTGCTCAAAATCTTATTGTCCCTCTTCACTCCATTTTCAACTAGTCCCTTTAACATGGCATTTTCCACAAATGTGGAAATATTTCCATTTAACACTAATTTTCATAAAAAGCGATATAGCTTCAGTTGAAAACTATCGGCGTATAGCCATCTTATCGACTATTCCCAAATTAGTTGAAAAAATTGTCGTTGATTGATATACTTCTATCATTAATGTTAAACTTAATGAATATCAACATGGTTTCAGAAAAAGTCGTTCTACCATAACTAGCCTTATGGTGTATACTTTCGAAATACTGAAACAAATGAATAAAGCATACCAAATTGATACAATTTACACAGATTTTAGTAAAACTTTCGATCGTGTAGAAAATTTCTTTTGCTATCAACTTTTGGCACTGCGGGTTCTTTTCTTTCGTGGCTTAATTCTTATCTATCAGAATAAACCCAAAACATCAAATTTCAAGGTCTCTTATCCCAATCTATTAATGTTATTTCTGGTGTAACACAAGGAAGTCATTTGGAGCCACTTCTTTTCAACGTCTTTATTTCTGACCTTCCGGGATATTTAGGCGAAACAACACATATTGCTTTTGCTGAGGACTTAAAAGTATTTAAAGTTGTAAAAGATAACTCTGATGCAGTTGTACTCCAATCCAGCTTATCAGATTTACAAATTTGGTGTACATTTAATAAATTGAAACTCAACACACAGAAATGTAAGTATATCGGTTTTACCCGAAAACATTTTTCTTTAGTATATGACTATAAAATACATAATTTTACTCTTGAAAGAGTTTCTAGCATTACTGATTTAGGAATTTTTCTTGATAGTAAACTTAATTATAATCGTCACTATGAACAAGTAGTCTTCAAGGCTAATAAAATGTTAGGTTTCATTACAGGAAGAGCTAAAGAATTTAATGATTTAGATGTGATAAAAGTCCTATACTGTTCCCTTGATCGATATATTTTAGAATACGGTAATATAATTTGGGTTCCAGCACTTCAAGCTTACTCCAATAGAATTGAATCAGTTCAAAAGCAATTTCTCTTATTTGCATTTAGAAGTGTGTGCAGTCCTTCGAGTTTTGTTAATCTTCCTAGCTCCAATACAAGACTTATGTTATTAAAATAGCTGTCTCCATCTTCACAAAGATCTTCACAATGTTTTACTTTTGATATATTAAATAACAGTTTTTCTATTCAATATCTTAATAATAAGTTTACACTTCACGCTATTGTGGAATACTAGATAACAAGATTTTTAATCGATTATGAACGCAATACAGAGTAAGGAAAAAATTAACCCATCAATAAATGTTGCACTACTTTCAACAAAATTAGTTATCTTCATTCTACATCTATCTTCAAAACTACTTTTTAACATACTTTACAAAAACATTTTTTTAATTTGATGACCTCAGACAATTAATACTTACCTAAGCAATATTTTCTTTTCGTAAGCCCAATTTTTTATTTTGATAAGTCACTTTTTAGCACATTTTCAAAAAATTTTGTAAAAATGTGCCTATATAGCTTCACTCTGTCCGTCCGTATGTTCACAAAAACTTTTACACCGTTTGAAATAGACAAAAGAAATTTTGACAATAAGTATGTATTGCAAAAAAAATAATTTCGTAGAAGAATTTTTTTCTCTAGCCCCACTCGTTACGGAGATACAGCCCCCCAAAGTAGGAAAAAGCCCATTAAATTGTTATAACAACAGTGCTGTCAGGTGTATTTTCAATCAGAAAACGGCAAAAGATAGCTGGTTTCATAACCTATAAAATTTTTAAAAGGAAAATGTTTACGGTTGCCACACTGTACTAAAACTTACCACTATGCAAAACTCGAAATTTGCTATTATTAAACACTACAAATACACAAAATTTAAAGCTGCAGCATTATATTTCCAGATATATTAATGGTTTTTCTTAAATTTGAAAGGGGTTCTTTATATTGAAGAAATTGTAATCTTAGTTTAAACATTTTTGTTTAAATAATAAAATTCTAGGAAAAATTCCAAATTTTGGTGGAGTTCATAATTGATTTTCTAGCACCTAATATGGGTGGTGACAAGAGGAGGGTGGCAGATTTTTGGTTTCCAATGCATTTCCTAGAACCGACAAAAATGGAAGGGTTAGGACAGGAGGAGGGTTTTCAGATCCATCACAAAATTGCTAAGCAAAAATTTGGGAACCTTCCCCATTGAAGGGCTACTAGGTCTTAAAAATTAAAACTTTTAAGTTTTTATAAAACAGTAACTTATTCACCAGTGTAAATTTTTCCAAAATTAAACGTTAACATTGAATCCCCAACATTATATTTCGCACTTTTTAACAGGTTTTCCTGAGTGAATTGGGGTTATATTCTAAGTATTTCACTATTATTCATATAATTAATAAATTAATGAAATAACTAAATTATAAAATTATCATATATTTTTATATGTATTTTTATAAAAATAAATGATAAAATACTCAGTAAGAAACCGTATATAATTTTGAAAATGTGATTTTTAAAAACCCTTGGTTTTTTTCCTCACTTGTTTTCTTTGTTTTAGGATCACAAACATTTTCACAAATTATACACATATTTGCTCCCGTATGTAAAACAAATCTTAATGGACGTTTAGTTGTTATACCCTACACCTATAGAATAGGTAAAGGGGTATATTAACTTTGGTATGGTGTTTGTAACCACCTAAAGGAAGCGAGCTAGATATGGAAAAGTATATATATTTGTGATCAGCGTGACCGCCTTAGTCGATATAGCCATGTCCGTCCGTCCGTCCGTCCGTAGGCACGATAACTCAAAAAATAATGGAGCTATCTTGATGAAATTTTAACTGTAGGTTACTAGGACTGAAAGTACGGCGATAATTGCATATGGGCGAAATCGGCCCATGGGTTCGGATTCTGGACCTTTTAATCGGTTTCAGGGCTAACGAACAAATATAAAAAATCACGATAACTCAACAACTAATGACGCTACCTTCATCAAATTTGTGCTGTAGGTTACTAGTAATGAAACTACTTCGGGAATTGCGTAAGGTCGGGATTGGACCATGGGTTCGGAACCTAGAACTTTTTAATCGAATTTAGGCCAAACGAGCATAATTCCGAAACCAATGAAAATAGAACCTCCAAATTTAGTATCAGGGTGTCCCTTCCTATTTCCTAAGTGTCTTGTGAATTTGGGTCCCATTGGAGTAGTGGGTCGGGGACCAGCCACACATTTCCGAAGACCTTAAAGCATATCTTTAAAATTAATAAAGATAACAACTTGAAAAAATGTAGAAGCTTCCAATTTGCCACAATGGTGTTCTTTACTATCTCTTGCGTGTTCCCCTAATTTGGGATCAATTGGAGTGGTGGTTCTGTACCCCTCTCAGACCTCCCAAGTTTTAAAGGCTTATAATCAAAATTACTAAAAATAGTTACTTAAAATTAGGATAGACCGTTCAAATTGTGTACAAGGGTTAACTAGTTCTATAAGTACAGCGCGGACTATATAAGGGCGAAATCAGCCCAACGGTTCGGATTCCGGACCTTTTAATCGATGTCAGGGCTAAGGAACATATATAAAAAATCACGATAACTCAACAACTAATGAGGCTATCTTCATGAAATTTGTGCTGTAGGTTATTGGCAGCGAAACTACGGCGGTGATTACGTACGGTAAGGATTGGACAATGGGTTCGGAACTTAGAACTTTTTGATCGAATTTAGGCCAAACGAGCATAATTCCGAAAGCAATGTAGATAGAACCTCCAAATTTGGTATCAGGGTGTCCCTTCCTATTTCGTAAGTGTCTTTGAAATTTGGGCCCCATTGGAGTAGTGGATCGGGGACCAGCCACTCAGTTCTTAGGCCCTTAAAACATATTTTCGAAATTAATAAAGATAGTTATTTGAAACAAATGTAGAAGCTTCCAATTTGCCACAAGGGTGTTCTTTACTATTTCTTGCGTGCCCCCCTAATTTGGGATCAATTGGAGTGGTGGTTCAGAACCTCTCTTAGACCCCCCAATGTGTAAAAGCTTATCATCGAAATTAATAAAACTAGTAACTTAAAATTAAGATAGAGCGTTCCAATTGTGTACAAGGGTTAACTAGTATTGAAAGTATGACGGGACTGCATATGGGCGAAATCGTACCATAATTTCGGGTCCTGGAACCCTTGAAAAGTTCAAGGACTAACAAACATATATCTTAAAAACACCATAACTCAAAAAATAATGCCGGTATTTAGATGAAATTTAACAGTAGGTTACTAGTAATGAAAGTACCATTGGAATTGGTTGTGGTCGAGTTTAATTTCGAAGCCAAAGAATATATTTCCTATGTCCTATGTGTCTCCGAAATCTAGACTTAATTGTAGGGGTTCAGCTATGTTCAAAGGTACTTGCTGCATTTATGTAAAATTTATTTTTATATTTAAATGAATTATATGAAAAGGTGTAAATTTTTAATTGTATTTTAGAAATACATTTATTGCATATTTTGCGTTTATAAGTTTTTCTATTAGGTATATAAACTAACCATTTAAAATAATTGCAATTTTTAAAAATTTGGATTATTAAATATATTATACTTTGATTATCTTTTTATCACAAAATTTAATAATTAGAATTTTTTCATTTTGTAATTGAATTGGAATAAATATATTTTCATTTATTTCAAGTTTGTTTGTTTTTTAATATTTTTAAATAGATAAATTAGTAAGAATTTGTAGTATTTTTTAATAGATAGGGTAATTAGAAAATGTTTTTAGTATTATACAGTTAATTTGGCTAGTTATGTCTTACGATCAAATTAATAACAGCTTCTATGGTGTTAAAATGACTTATGGATATGTCCTTAAATTTGAACCAAATAGGTGTAGGGTATTTCTAAGTCGGTTGCACCGACTGACTGTTTCTTTACTTGTTTTTATTATTATGTATGTATCCTAAGAAAGTAAGCTTAAAATTTCTGCTTTGCAGTACGTTAAACATAGGCTCTCACAACTTTTTTTTAAATATCTCTAAAGCTTGCCTATTATAACTTTCAGAAATTCTAATTAAATCAGCATCATTATTTATTTCACTTTGAATTTTCGAGTTTAGTCTACTTAAAATACTTCTGATTTCATTATATAAATTAAATACTGTTCGCTTGAAATCAAAACATCTTAATTTATCAAAAATCGTATTACTACTTTTTTTCACTAAAAGTATTTAAGGGAAGGATCGATTGTGTATTGTTGTAGAGGCGGTGACCACACAGTATAAACACCTTGAGTAGACATTTTTTATTTGTATTATATTTTAAATTTTCTTTTTATTATACCCTACACCTATAGAATAGGTAAAGGGGTATATTAACTTTGGTATGGTGTTTGTAACCACCTAAAGGAAGCGAGCAAGATATGGAAAAGTATATATATTTGTGATCGGCGTGACCGCCTGAGTCGATATAGCCATGTCCGTCCGTCCGTCCGTAGGCACGATAACTCAAAAAATAATGGAGCTATCTTGATGAAATTTTAACTGTAGGTTACTAGGACTGAAAGTACGGCGGGGATTGCATATGGGCCAAATCGGCCCATGGGTTCGGATGCTGGACCTTTTAATCGATCGAAGGGCTAACGAACTTTTATAATAAATCACGATAACTCAACAACTACTGACGCTATCTTCATCAAATTTGTGCTGTAGATTACTAGTAATGAAACTACTTCGGGAATTGCGTAAGGTCGGGATTGGACCATGGGTTCGGAACCTAGAACTTTTTGATCGAATTTAGGCCAAACGAGCATAATTCCGAAACCAATGAAGATAGAACCTACAAATTTAGTATCAGGGTGTCCATTCCTATTTCCTAAGTGTCTTGTGAATTTGGGTCCCATTGGAGTAGTGGGTCGGGGACCAGCCACACATTTCCGAAGACCTTAAAGCCTATCTTTAAAATTAATAAAGATAACAACTTGAAAAAATGTAGAAGCTTCCAATTTGCCACAAGGGTGTTCTTTACTACCTCTTGCGTGTTCCCCTAATTTGGGATCAATTGGAGTGGTGGTTATGTACCCCTCTCAGACCTCCCAAGTTTTAAAGGCTTATAATCGAAATTACTAAAAATAGTTACTTAAAATTAGGATAGACCGTTCAAATTGTGTACAAGGGTTAACTAGTACTATAAGTACAGCGCGGACTATATAAGGGCGAAATCAGCCCAACGGTTCGGATTCCGGACCTTTTAGTCGGTGTCAGGGCTAACGAATTTATATAAAAAATCCCGATAACTCAACAACTAATGAGGCTATCTTCATCAAATTTGTGCTGTAGGTTATTGGTAATGAAACTACGGCGGTGATTACGTACGGTGAGGATTGGACAATGGGTTCGGAACTTAGAACTTTTTGATCGAATTTAGGCCAAACGAGCATAATTCCGAAACCAATGAAGATAGAACTACAAATTTGGTATCAGGGTGTCCCTTCCTATTTCGTAAGTGTCTTTGAAATTTGGGCCTCATTGGACTAGTGGGTCGGGGACCAGCCACTCAGTTCCGAGGACCTTAAAGCATATTTTCGAAATTAATAAAGATAGTAACTTGAAACAAATGTAGAAGCTTCAAATTTGGCCCAGGGTTTTCTTTACTATTTCTTGCGTGCCACCCTAATTTGGGATCAATTGGAGTGGTGGTTCAGAACCTCTCTTAGACCCCCCAATGTGTAAAAGCTTATCATCGAAATTAATAAAACCAATAACTTTTTTTTTTTTTTTTTTTTTTTTTTTATTCAAAAACCACAAACTAGGAATATGATCCTATGTACTTAACGTAGTTGTGATTGAATGGAATAGGATAGGGATGGAAAAAATGAGGACAACGGGGAGTTAACTGGTAAATTCGTGAAGAATCCGTTAAGATTCTTCTTAAATTTGGGCAAATTATAAATATCAAAATCAAAATTGCCAACTTTTGGAAATACAGAAGATGGTAATAGATTCCACATTTTTGCAGTTCTAACAACAAACGAATTACTATAACCAGTAGAGTACCACTTAGGAAGTTCCACATAGTAGGAATGCGCGTTTGCTGCCCCTCTGGTGGTACGTTGGAATTGTTTGAGAGGAGGCATCAGAGATTTTATTTCAACTGAACAAGTGTCATTACCTACAAGATATCTATAAAAAAGAGAAAGAGCTCCAATATTACGACGTATATCAAGTGCAGATATAGTATTACTCACATTGGGGTCATTAATTAGACGAATGGCGCGTTTTTGAACTCTATCGAGAAAGTTTAAGGAACTTAATGAGGCGCCAGCCCAAATGTGTGAGTTATATTCCATCTTAGGTCGTATATAAGCTTTATAGATTTTAGACAGGTCCCTTGAAGAGAAATACGACTTACACCTAAAGAGAAAACCCAAGCATTTGGCAGCATTTTTAGCTATATCAAAAATATGATCATTCCACATCATTTTTTGATTAAGCTGCATACCCAAAATGTTTAAGTTTTCTGATCGGTGCACGATTTCACCAAGAAACCTCAGACTAGGGTTATAATTGTTTCTTTTTAGCGTTATCTGACAGCATTGGGTTTTGGAAGAATTAAACTCCACTCTGTTTTTCGAACCCCAATTAGCGACTTTAACTAGATCGTCGTTAACCGAATTGGTCATAGACAGTCTAGCTGTGTCAACTGCAAAGGTTGTGGCATTTGACTTTCTCGGAAAATTGTAGGATGCCACCAGAGTGCTGTCATCGGCGAAACTGTGGATTGGATTGAGGGTAGAAGATAGAAGATCGTTGATAAAAATCAAAAAGAGTGTAGGTGCAAGGACGGATCCTTGTGGAACACCAGCGTTTATTTGATATGTGTCAGACGTGTAGCCGTCGACCAAGACACGAATGCAACGATTCGAAAGATTGCCTTCAATCCATTTACATAGAGTTGAACCCAGACCTAGAGCTTGGCATTTTTTCAAAAGAGCCGCATGCCATACTCGATCGAAAGCTTTTGAAATATCCAGAGCAACAACAGTACACTCACCAGAGTAGTGGATACTGCTGTTAAGTTTACCGCTGAGGTATGTCATAAGATCGCCAGTAGATCGGTTGGATCTAAAACCGTATTGGCGATCATGTAAGATACCTCTTTCATCTAGATATTTCTTGAGCTTCCGGTTTATGATTGTTTCCATGACTTTAGAAATTATCGAAAGAATAGCAATAGGTCTATAGTTTGAGGGGTCGCTTTTGTCACCTTTTTTGGGAATTGGTGAAACATGAGCAGCCTTCCACTGACTGGGATAGATGCCAATCGAAAACGATAGATAGAAAAGGTTGCGCAGAGGTTTCGAAATAGAGAAGGCAGTATTTTTTAGAACCATAGCGGGGATACCATCAGGACCAGTCGACTTTTTATCATTCAGATTCTTCAGAACTTTCACTACAGCTCGGGTCCTGAAGTAAATTTTTCCAAATCTACAGGATCTATCTACTTCAGGAATTGTTGGTGGAAGTTGAGCTGTAGGAGGGAGTGTGGAATTTGCCGCAAAAAGTTTTGCAAACAGGTTAGCTTTACCAACCGAATCTGAAATGATATCGTCGTTTTTATCAATCAAAGGAGGGAATGAAGATTTACAAAAGTTCTGCTTAACGCTTTTTGCGAATGTCCAAAAAGAACGATTGCAGTTGGGTTGGTGGAGAATTTTATGCTTCAACCTCTGGTTATGCAGAAACTTTTGTTGACTGATAATTTTTTTACACTCATTTTCGACTTAAAATTATGATAGAACGTTCCAATTGTGTACAAGAGTTAACTAGTATTGAAAGTATGACGGGACTGCATATGGGCGAAATCGTACTGGAACCCTTGAAAAGTTCAAGAACTAACAAACATATATCTTAAAAACACCATAACTCAAAAAATAATGCCGGTATTTTGATGAAATTTAACAGTAGGTTACTAGTAATGAAAGTACCATGGGAATTGGTTGTGGTCGAGTTTAATTTCGAAGCCAAATAATATATTTCCTATGTCCTATGTGGCTCCGAAATCTAGACTTAATTGTAGTGGTTCAGCTATGTTCAAAGGTACTTGCTGCATTTATGTAAAATTTATTTTTATATTTAAATGAATTATATGAAAAGGTCTAAATTGGTAATTGTATTTTAGAAATACATTTATTGCATATTTTGCGTTTATAAGCTTTTCTATTAGGTATATAAACTAACCATTTAAAATAATTGCAATTTTTAAAAATTTGGATTATTAAATATATTATGCTTTGATTATCTTTTTATCACAAAATTTAATAATTAGAATTTTTTCATTTTGTAATTTAATTGGAGTAAATATATTTTCATTTATTTCAAGTTCGTTTGTTTTTTAATATTTTTAAATAGATAAATTAGTAAGAATTTGTAGTATTTTTTAATAGATAGTGTAATTAGAAAATGTTTTTAGTATTATAAAGTTAATTTGGTTAGCTATATCTTACGATCAAATTAATAACAGCTTTTATGGTGTTAAAATGACTTATGGATATGTCCTTAAATTTGAACCAAATAGGTGTAGGGTATTTTTAAGTCGGTTGCACCGACTGACTGTTTCTTTACTTGTTTTTTTTATAAGAATGTTTTTTTGTTTCAATTGATTTTTTATTTTATTATTAACTAGCAGATTTACTAGGCGTTGCCCAAAAGCGTGCAAATTGCGGCCCAACAGCTTTTTATAGGTTCACTTTGCTATAAATTAGAAATTTTTTAACCAATTGACTTCAACCTTTGTATATGTATTCCTCTTTGAGAATGGAGTTCCCTCTATTAACAGACTTGGAATTTGTTAACCCTGTAATATGTTTCGCGTATTATTTCTACCTTTTTATATTCATTTATATTTGTCCGTCAATATCGTTCCTTATCTATTATTACGATATGCATGTACGGCTAACTGTAGTATTATAGTCCACCCCTATTGGCACATACATATGTCACCATATATTTATACGGCGTAATGAACGCCTCTTACTGTGGCAAAGCTAATTGCCGTTTACCGTTATTCATAAGGCACGGTTACCTATATAATTATTATTATTATAGTTAATTGCTAATTCTATTATATCTGAGAATTATTTCTATATAAAAAAATTAAAATATCTTCCTAAATAATTAATGTAAATTGCTGAAAGAATTAAAAAGACGTTTTGATTTGTTTAGTTCTTATATTTGATTTGTTTAGTTTAGAATAGTTCTGGTTTATTTAACAAAATATCAATGCTTATATACTATTTTGGATTTCTCCAAATCAATACAATTTATCAAAGTCAATAAATTATAATTATTTATTGCTTTGTTTCTAAGAACTAAATATGGGTTAAAAGTAAAGTACTGCACTGACCTAGTTTTATTTCCATATGCATTTGTTATTATCTTCAAAATAATATTATGAACAATTATATTTCATACAAGAATACAAAAACAAATCATAACGTAAAAATTTAGAATGAAGATGTAATTTGATCTTCTTCTTTACAAAATTTGTTTTGGTTTATTTTTGTATGTTACCGAAAATAAACATATGTACGTAATTGATCATACATGACCACACAAAGTGTTTGATCAGCAAAATTATCTAATTTAATGAATTTGTATTTACAGTCATGGAAATAATTTTGTAAACAGTTCAAGATACACTACATCCTTCCCCCAAAGAAAAAATGTATTATTTTACATTTCTTAAAATTTGAAATAATACATTACAATCTTATATCATGCAAAAATTTGTACAATTTATTTTTAGATAGTTTAATATCATACATGTAAAAAAAAATATTTTTGTTTTTATTTATGATTATTTCAAGATTTTATTCTACTTCTTTATCATTTATTAATAATGTACTATTTGTAGAATTTTGCTTTATAATTTTGTATGGACCTTTAAATGGATTGACCAGTTTGGTAAGATGGTGTTTTGCTTTGTCATTTGCATGTTTTAATTTAATTTTTAATTCAGTTAAATAATCTTCTAGATTATATATACAATTTTTATACCCTACACCTATAGAATAGGTAAAGGGGTATATTAACTTTGGTATGGTGTTTGTAACCACCTAAAGGAAGCGAGCTAGATATGGAAAAGTATATATATTTGTGATCAGCGTGACCGCCTGAGTCGATATAGCCATGTCCGTCCGTTCGTCCGTCCGTAGGCACGATAACTCAAAAAATAATGGAGCTATCTTGATGAAATTTTAACTGTAGGTTACTAGGACTGAAAGTACGGCGGGGATTGCATATGGGCGAAATCGGCCCATGGGTTCGGAATCTGGACCTTTTAATCGGTTTCAGGGCTAACGAACAAATATAAAAATCACGATAACTCAACAACTAATGACGTTATCTTCATCAAATTTGTGCTGTAGGTTACTAGTAATGAAACTACTTCGGGAATTGCGTAAGGTCGGGATTGGACCATGGGTTCGGAACCTAGAACTTTTTGATCGAATTTAGGCCAAACGAGCATAATTCCGAAACCAATGAAGATAGAACCTACAAATTTGGTATCAGGGTGTCCCTTCCTATTTCGTAAGTGTCTTTGAAATTTGGGCCTCATTGGACTAGTGGGTCGGGGACCAGCCACTCAGTTCCGAGGACCTTAAAGCATATTTTCGAAATTAATAAAGATAGTAACTTGAAACAAATGTAGAAGCTTCAAATTTGGCCCAGGGTGTTCTTTACTATTTCTTGCGTGCCACCCTAATTTGGGATCAATTGGAGTGGTGGCTCAGAACCTCTCTTAGAACCCCCAATGTGTAAAAGCTTATCATCGAAATTAATAAAACTAGTAACTTAAAATTATGATAGAACGTTCCAATTGTGTACAAGGGTTAACTAGTATTGAAAGTATGACGGGACTGCATATGGGCGAAATCGTACTGGAACCCTTGAAAAGTTCAAGAACTAACAAACATATATCTTAAAAACACCATAACTCAAAAAATAATGCCGGTATTTTGATGAAATTTAACACTAACTAGTAATGAAAGTACCATGGGAATTGGTTGTGGTCGAGTTTAATTTCGAAGCCAAATAATATATTTCCTATGTCCTATGTGTCTCCGAAATCTAGACTTAATTGTAGTGGTTCAGCTATGTTCAAAGGTACTTGCTGCATTTATGTAAAATTTATTTTTATATTTAAATGAATTATATGAAAAGGTCTAAATTTGTAATTGTATTTTAGAAATACATTTATTGCATATTTTGCGTTTATAAGCTTTTCTATTAGGTATATAAACTAACCATTTAAAATAATTGCAATTTTTAAAAATTTGGATTATTAAATATATTATGCTTTGATTATCTTTTTATCACAAAATTTAATAATTAGAATTTTTTCATTTTGTAATTTAATTGAAGTAAATATATTTTCATTTATTTCAAGTTCGTTTGTTTTTTAAATTTTTTAAATAGATAAATTAGTAAGAATTTATAATATTTTTTAATAGATAGTGAATTAGAAAATGTTTTTAGTATTATAAAGTTAATTTGGTTAGCTATGTCTTACGATCAATTTAATAACAGCTTTTATGGTGTTAAAATGACTTATGGATATGTCCTTAAATTTGAACCAAATAGGTGTAGGGTATTTCTAAGTCGGTTGCACCGACTGACTGTTTCTTTACTTGTTATTTTTTAAAATTTCACATGAAAGTGTACTTATTTTTCCATAAACCAATTCAAAAGGTGAATATTTATTTGTGCATTGTGGTGTTGAGTTGTAAAAGAATGTATAGTAAGGAAAATATTCATCCCAACTGTCTTGTGCTTCTAAACTCATTAGTCATTTAACACTCTGTGATTACGTTCAATGGAACCTAGTGTTTCATGATGATAAGGTGTTGATGTTACTTTGTCAATTTTTAAAAATTTGCAAATGTTTTTCAGTAATTCATTTGTGAATTCTGTACCTTTATCAGTTTTTAATTTTTTGAAACATCCATACTTTAGTATAAATTTTTCAACTATTGTTTTTGCGACTGTTATTGCGTCTTTAGACTCTAATGGGTAAGCTTCCACATATTTTGTAAGTTCGCATTGCAAAGTAAGAATATATCTATAGTTATTGGACGGTCTTAATGGTCCAACCGTGTCTACAGTAATTGTTTCAAATGATGTTGTGGGTGTGTCTGTAATAACATAATTTTCTTTTGTATATTTTGTTGCATGTTTCACAATTGTTTTTATAATTTTTTACCATCTTATTCATATTTTTTCATACATATTGCTGTTTCAATTTAGTTATATATTTATTTATACCACAATGTCCACCATATTTTGTATCATGATAATTTTTTATTAATTCCATAATTTCTTCTTTATTTGTAATTTGTTTCGGAGATTCATATAATATTATTTTTAAACAATCTAGTTTTTAGCACATTTTCAAAAAATTTTGTAAAAATGTGCCTATATAGCTTCACTCTGTCCGTCCGTCCGTATTTTTACAAAAACTTTTACACCGTTTGAAATAGAGAAAAGAAATTTTAACCATGGGTAGTTTTTGCAAAAAAAATAATTTCGTAGAAGAATTTTTTTCTGTAGCCCCACCTGTTACGGGGCTACAGCCCCCCAAAGTTGGAAAAAGCCCTATATTTAAATTGTTATAACAAGAGTTCTGTTACATATATTTGCAATCTGAAAAAAGCAAATGATAGCTGGTTTCATAAAATTTATAAATTTTTACAACGAAAATGTTTAGGGTTGCCATACGGTACTAAAATTTAACATTACGCAAAACTCAATTTTCCCAAAATTTTTGGTCACACATATCTTCTGAACGGTTCAAGCTAGGGTCTTGAAATTTTGGGAGCAGTTAGATACTCAGAAATTAGTAGGAGTCGGTTAACAAAATTTTTTTGTCAAGCCCCCTATTTAGGAGCTATAAGGGCTCGAAAATTGAAATTTTGCTATTTTTAAACACCTGTAACTTGAATACCTGTCCAAATTTTTTTTTAGTGATTGACATTATTCAAAGCTCTATAATTATGTTTCAACATGTGTCAAAGGTTTTTCTTAATTTTGAAGGGCGACGAAGCTACAGCCCCTGAAATTTCCAAAAAAGCCCTATATTTAAATTGATATAACTAAAGTTTTGTTAGGTTTATTTTCAATCGAAAAACGGTATTAGAGAGCTGCTTTTATAGGCTTTACAAAAATATGTCGCTTAAATGTATAGGGTTGCCATACGGTACTAAAATTTACCATTATATAAAACTCAATTTTTGCAAAATTTTTGGCCCCACATATCTTCTAAACGGTTCAAGCTAGGATCTTGAAATTTTGGTATAGGTTAGATCCTCAGAAATTAGTAGGAGTCGGTTAACAAAATTTTTTTGTCAAGCCCCATGTTCAGGAGCTATAACGGCTCGAAGATTGAAATTTTGCTATTTTTAAGCACCTGTAACTTGAATATCTGTCCAATTGTTTTTTTATTAATATACAAAATTTAAAGGTCCAACATTATATTTTAACATATGTTAAAGGCTTTTCTTAAAGTTAAAAGGGTTCCTTAAATTGAAGAAAGTGTCTCTTAGTTTTACCCATTTTTGCTTTGATAATAAAATTCTAAGTAGAATTCCAAATTTTTGTGTAATTCACAATTTAATTCCTAGAACCTAAAAAACTAGAGGATTAGGGGGGGGGGGGGGGAGTTGAAGTTAGAGACTTGAGAAATTTGGCAACCTTCCCCATTGAAGGGCTACTTTTAAATAAAAAATTTACTGTTAGCAGTAAATTTTATAAGTCAGTAGTAACTATTTCCAAGTAAATATTTCCAAAGTTAAACTCAGTATGTAATACAATATTATTTTGAAAATGTGCTTTTTTAAAAACCCTTGGTTTTTTTTCATCACTTGTTTAGTATTGTTTTGCAGCTCATTAAACATATTTTTAATTGTTTGGATATCCATAATTTCAAATATTTCATCATTTATTGCCAAGGCTAGTTCTTTAATATCATAATTGCTTGTCTTGAATAAAAGCTTCTTCAGAATCAATTTTATCTCTGATAATGAATTATCGCTATATTCTACAATTATTTCATTTTTTGCCGCTATTATTTTATTTTTATATTTTTCATCATTTTTCTTTTTATATCTGGTACCAGTTAGATTTACTTCATTTTTATCTTTATAAAAATTTTTATTATTTCTGAATTTCAGTTTTTTTAAATACCTTATTTGTGATAATGATGTTGCATTCCAAATGTGAAGGGGATCAGTCTTCAAACTTGTGTTTAAGGTTTCGGTGGTTTCATTTGTATCGTTTTCATTTAATTTTTCCTCCTTTTTATTTTTCATTTGTCTTGTTATAACATTTATGTTATTTTTCGGTATCATTTCTATAAGTTTGGCAGAATCAATTTTTATTCTCGAAAGTGCATCAGCATTGGTGTTCATTTTGCCTTGCTTGAATATTATTTAAAAGTTGTAATCCATCAAATCTACACGTATTCTTGTCAGTTTAGATGAAAGATTTTTATGCGTGAATAAACTAACTAGAGGTCTATGGTCAGTATAAACTATAAATTTTTTACCAAAACGATATGGTCTGAAATAGTTAATACCCCAATGTATTGCCAAAAGCTCTTTCTCAATAATTGGCTTACTTAATTCATGCTTATTCAGAGATTTACTAGCATTAGCTATTGGTTTATCTTTTCCAATTTTTCCTTGAGATAAAACTGCTCCAAGTGCGTAGTTTGATGCATCTGTAGTTAAAATAAAGTTTTTGTAAAATTTGGATAACTTAAAATTGGTGGTTCAATTAGTTTTTGTTTCAGCATTTCAAAAGCGTTGTTGCATTCATCACTCCAACAAAATATTTGTTTTTGCTTTAAGAGCTGATTGGACTAGCTATCTCTGCGAAATTCTTTATAAATCTTCTATAATAGTTACAGAATGCGACGAATCTTCTTACTTCATCAGCTTCTGTAGGTGTTGGATAATTTTTTATTGTTTTGTATTTAGCCGGATCTGTTTTTATACCCTACACCTATAGAATAGGTAAAGGGGTATATTAACTTTGGTATGGTGTTTGTAACCACCTAAAGGAAGCGAGCTAGATATGGAAAAGTATATATATTTGTCATCAGCGTGACCGCCTGAGTCGATATAGCCATGTCCGTCCGTCCGTCTGTCCGTCCGTAGGCACGATAACTCAAAAAATAATGGAGCTATCTTGATGAATTTTTAACTGTAGGTTACTAGGACTGAAAGTACGGCGGGGATTGCATATGGGCGAAATCGGCCCATGGGTTCGGATTCTGGACCTTTTTATCGGTTTCAGGGCTAGCGAACATTTTTTTTATTTATTTTTTTATTTAATAAAAAGAAATATAAGTTACAATTATTATTTATAAATACTAGACTTAGACAATAACTTAAAATTGGTATAAAAAGTCTTAGCAGTTATAAAGCTTATATAAACAATTATACAATATAAATACAAAAATAGCTATATATTCATACATATATATACACATATACATATATATACATATATATACATATACACATATATTCATATACACATGCATTCATATACATTTAATAATATAATACATATATAAAACATCACGATAACTCAACAACTAATGACGCTATGTTCATGAAATTTGTGCTTTTGGTTATTGGTAATGAAACTACGGCGGCGATTGCGTACGGTGAGGATTGGACAATGGCTTCGGAACTTAGAACTTATTGATCGAATTTAGGCCAAACTAGCATAATTCCGTAACCAATGAAGATAGAACCCCCAAATTTGGTATCAGGGTGTCGCTTTCGATTTCCTTAGTCTCCTTGAAATTTGAGCCGAATTGGAGTAGTGGGTGGGGACCAGCCACTTAGTGCCGAGGACCTTAAAGCATATTTTCGAAATTAATAAAGATAGTAACTTGAAACAAATGTAGAAACTTCAAATTTGGCACATGGGTGTTATTTACTATTTCCTGCGTGTCCCTCTTATTTTGGATCAATTGGAGTGGTGGTTCAGTACCTCCCTTAGACCCCCCAATGTGTAACATCTTATCATCGAAATTAATAAAACTAGTAACTTAAAATTAAGATAACAAGTTCCAATTGTGTACAAGAATTAACTAGTATTGAAAGTATGACGGGGTCTGCATATGGGCGAAAACGTACCATGGTTCCGGGTTCTGAAGCCCTTGAAAAGTTCAAGGGCTAACAAACATCTATCTTAAAAACACCAAAAAAACTTAAAAAATAATGCCGCTATTTTGATGAAATTTAAACTCTAGGTTACTAGTACCTAATGAATGTACCATGGGAATTGCTTCTGGTCGAGTTCGGACAATGATTTCGCATTCTAGAAGCTTTTGATAAATCTGAGGCCGGACGAGTATCATTTCGAAGCCAAAGAATATATTTCCTATTTCCTATGTGTCCCCGAAATTTTGACTTAAATGTAGTGGTTCAGCTATGTTTAAAGGTACTTGCTGTATTTATATAAAATTTATTTTTATATTTAAATGAATTATATGAAAAGGTCTAAATTTGTAATTGTATTTTAGAAATACATTTATTGCATATTTTGCGTTTATAAGCTTTTCTATTAGGTATATAAACTAACCATTTAAAATAATTGAAATTTTGAAAAATTTTGGTTATTAAATATATTATGCTTTGATTAGCTTTTTATCACAAAATTTAATAATTAGAATTTTTTCATTTTGTAATTGAATTGGAATAAATATATTTTCATTTATTTCAAGTTTTTTTGTTTTTTAATATTTTTAAATAGATAAATTAGTAAGAATTTGTAATATTTTTTAATAGATAGTGTAATTAGAAAATGTTTTTAAGTATTATAAAGTTAATTTGGTTAGCTATGTCTTACGATAAATTTAATAACAGCTTTTATGGTGTTAAAACGACTTATGGATATGTCCTTAAATTTGAACCAAATAGGTGTAGGGTATTTCTAAGTTGGTTGCACCGACTGACTGTTTCTTTACTTGTTATTCCTTCAGAAGTTATCAGATGACCTAAATAAACGACTTCTGCTTTTAAAAAATTACATTTTAATGGATTTAGTTTTAAGTTGTACTTTTGCAGACGTTCTAGTAGTTTAATTATCAACATTTAGAAATCAACATTTAGAAATGCAGTTTCCTGTAAACTGCTTAATTCTACTGAAAGCATACGTTGAAAACTGTTGGTTGATATTTTTAATCCAAAAGGTAATTTTTTAAATTGGAAATGTCCTTTATTTGTTGAAGATGCTGTCATTTGTCTTGATTTCGGATGCAACGGAATTTGATGGAAAGAACTTGTCATATCGAGTGTGGAAAAATATTTAGATTTTCCTAATTTGTCCAAAACACCCTTGTTAACGGAAATTTATCATCTACTATTTTTTTGTTTAAGGCTCTAAAATCCACAACTAATCTCCACTTTTTCTCTCCGTTACTATCTTTTTTAGAAACTATTAGTAATGGTGAGTTATATGGATAACTTGTAGAATGTTCAATTATGTCATCTTCAATTAGTTTTGATACTTGTTTTTCAATTTCCTCTAATTGTACATTAGGTGTTCTATAATTTTTTATATATACTGGTGTTTTGTCTATTGTAGAAATTCTTTGCTCATAAAAATTGTTTATTTTCAATGTTTCATCTTTAAGATGGCAAATGTTCTGAAATCTTTCACAAATGTTTAAAATTGTTGTTTTAGCTTTATTGTCTAAGTTATCTATATTTATTACATTCTGTAATTTCTTGAATCTTGTTTTTTGACAAAATTTGTTTTTTAAAAGATAATATTTGGTATTTATTTAATGGCTGAACTTCAATTTCAGTTGTTCTAATTGTCACAGGAGTATCCCTAGTGTTCAGTATTTTCACGTGTTTCAATCCATTAGCTGGAATTATTGTATTTACTAAAAATACACTCTTTACCATCTCTTTTCCAAATATTATGCTATCTTCTTTTATGTCCAAATCTATAGTTAATATTGATTCTGTTCGAGGTTGTACCATCATGTTTGATATAGTTTTGGTATTCATGCTCATTGATAATATTAAGTCTTGATCTTCGTGAGATATTACTAATGTGCATGTTTCATAGTCTATTTTACATCTATGCTTGTATAAAAGTCTCTACCTAAGATACCATCTGTTAATACATTAATGTTTTCAACTATAATATGGAATTCATGCTTAATTGTTTGGTCTTCTATTAGTAATTCTATGTTTGCTACACCCGGTGTAAAAAAAATTTTATTCGAAATACCATTAATCTGGCATATTTCATCATTTAAGAATTGTTGTTTAATACTGTTTTTCTTGCATATGGATATATCTGCTCCTGAATCTCTTAATAGAGTCAGATAATCATTGTTTTTTGTTCTTACTTTAATTAAATTTGTGAAAGTTTTGTCACAGTTTATGTTTAGTATTTCTTCTGCTGAATTGATTTTGCGTACCTCTTTGCAAGTTTTGGTTGACAAGCCCCGGAATTCTTCGGCCGGGGCCGTTGTAGTTTCCCTGAAGTTTATTTGTAAATCTACTTTTATTATATATATTATTGTTATTATTGTAATTATTATTGTAATTATTGTTGTTATAGTCATTTCTATTATTATTGTAATTATAACGTCTGATATTCTGGTAATTATTTCTTCCTCTGAAGTTGTTGCTTTTAAAATACATAACGCTATTTGTTCTTGTGTTTGTATCTATTTCAGATGCAAGTTGAATAACTTCTGTTAGATTTCTAGATTTTGCTGGTAATATGACCATTCTTAATTCTTCATTTAATCCATTTTTGAATGGGTTTAATCCTAATTGGTTATTCAATTTTATTATTATTCTTCTATGCTCTTCTCCTTGTTCTTGTATTTGGACTTCGTTTAAGTTTGCTATTAAATTTTCTATTTTTGTTGCAAATGTTACATCTTGGTTACCTTGTACCAATTTTGTTAGATCATTCTGTATTTTTGCTGGGTTCTGTTTTGATTTATAATTTGCTAACAATGCTTTCTTTAAATTCTCTAAAGTTGTTATTGGTTCTTCAGAAATTAGTATATTTTTCACCTTATCTGAAAACTTTGTATTTAAAATTAGTTTTACTAGCTTTTGTTTTTCATCTTCATCTTTGAGTGTGTCAGCATAAAATTCTATTAACCCCAAAAAGTTTGATCTTTTGTTCTTCTGGTTCAGTTTTTGGTTTCAAAAATGTAGTTATTTGTCTTATTATTTAATTTAATTTTAAGTTTGTTTCTAGCTGTATGTCACCTTTAAAGTGTTTTTCATAATATTCACAAATTTCATTTATTTCCTTATATTTTTCATCAACAAATGTTTGTGTATATGTTCTTGTGGGATTATTTTTTAGAGTCTTTAATAAATAGGCAAGTTTTTCAATTTTTAAGTCCATTCAGTTTTAAAGAAAATAAGTTTTTATTTCTTGTAAGTACATATTTTTAAAAAGCAAAAAAATTTTTAATTTTATTTGTTTAAAATTTACATTTTTTTTTTTTATCTAATAATTTTTTTTTTTTAAATATAGTTTTTGAATAAAATTTATAAAGATTTAATTATTAACATTATTAATTAATTATTTTAATTTATAAATGTAAAAAAAATATTTTGTACAATATATTTGCAAAAAAAAAATTTTTTTATATATCAGCTATCCTTTTTTTTAATGCCCTTTTGGCTGCTTTCTTATTCTCCCAGTATTTGGTGATTTCATAGATGAAAATAATTGCTGATGTAATGAGAACTTCCTTCAGTATCTCTTCAGTTTGTAGATTAATTTGTTGAACTATGGTTGATGATGATTCACCTGAGAACCATCCTATGTTAATAGGATTCTTTTATTTGTCTATGGATGTCACTTTTGTTTGTTTTACTCTCCGTGTACGGTAGTGCTCTATATAGTTTTCCCTTAATTTTCTAGCTGGCACCTTTTTTCCTCCTCTTTTACGTCTTGGCTTGTTGTTTACTTGTCTCGCTTTATATTCTTCAAATGTTATAGTTTTTGTAGTTTTATAATTTTTAATTTCTTCCTTCTTGTTTTCAATTTCTTCCTGTAATCGTTCGATATCTTTGGTGATTTTATTGAAAAGATCATTAAACTGCTGGTCCGTCTTCAGTTCTATCATAACATTTTAGCGAAGTATCCAAATAATGTTATGAAAGAATTGGCAGGATCGCCATGTAATATGTTTCTCGTATTTTTCTATATTTTTATATTCATTTATATTTGTCCGTCAATATCGTTCCTTATCTATTATTACGATATGTATGTGCGGCTAACTGTACTATTATAGTCCACCCCTATTGGCACATACATATGTCACCATATATTTATACGGCGTAGTGAACGCGTCTTACTGCGGCAAAGCTAATTACCGTTTACCGTTATTCATAAGGCACGGTCACCTATATAATTATTATTATTATTGTTAATTGCTAATTCTATTATATCTGAATTAAAATATCTTCTTAAATAATTAAAGCAAAGTAAATTGCTGAAAGAATTAAAAAGACGTTTTGATTTGTTTAGTCAGAATAGTTCTGGTTTATTTAACAAAATATCAATGCTTATATACTATTTTGGATTTCTCCAAATCAATACAATTTATCAAAGTCAATAAATTATAATAATTTATTGCTTTGTTTCTAAGAACTAAATATGGGTTAAAAGTAATGTACTGCACTGACCTAGTTTTATTTCCATATGCATTTTTTATTATCTTCAAAATATTATTATGAACAATTATATTTCTTCCAAAATTCCAAAAGAAATCATAACACAAAAATTTAGAATGAAGATGTAATTTGATGTAATCTTTACAAAATTTGTTTTGGTTTATTTTTGTATGTTACCGAATATAAACATATGTACGTAATTGATCATACATGACCACACAAAGTGTTTGATCAGCACAATTATCTAATTTAATGAATTTGTATTTACAGTCATGGAAATAATTACAGTTCAAGATACACTTCAATATAACTCTTACGCATCTCTCAAGATCTAACAAGCATATCTTCAAAATTAATAAAGATAGAAACTTCAAATTAAATACACGAATGTTCTATTTTGATTCCATTACTTTCCTAACTTAGGAGATTTATTTATTTACCACTTTTATATTTTTAAAGGTTTAGAAGGTAATTATATTTTAATATAAAACATATTATTTATTATATTTTATAAATTAAAAACTAAAATATTTTTTAATAAACTACTAAATTTTATTTTTGTAATTTATATTATGTCAGATTCCCAAGCCAAAAACTTAAAACTGGGAGAAGTAAAATCCTCAGAAATTAGTAGGAATTGGTTAAGAAATTTTTTTTGTCAATCCTCCTATCTAAAAAATGTAATAGGAGGAGTAGCTGTAATGGTTCGAAATTGAAACATTGCTATGCTTAAGCACCCGTAACTTAAATACTCGTTCAAATTTTTTTGTAGAAATATACAAAATTTAAAGCTCCGACATTACATTTTAACATGTGTGACACGTTTTTCTTATATTTTAAGGAGGAACTTCAAATTGAAGAAAGTGTCTCTTATTTAAATTTTTAACAATTTTTGCATAGATAATAAAATTCTAGGAAAAATTCGAAATTTTGGTGGAAGTAATTTTTTAATTTCTAAAATCTGAAAACTGTCGTCGGAAGGTGGCTGGCTTAAATTTATGAGAATCACCATAAGTTTGCTTAGCTACAATTTCAGAACCTTTCAGGGGCTATTAGAACTTAAAAACTTAAAAAAAATAAATAAATTGAACAAAATCATAAACATAAAACTTCGCGATAAACTATATTTTTGGTATAATGTCCCAAGTTCGAATTGACCTTGAATTGGTTTGGTTAATTTTTTTGTAAAGTGAATGACATATTTACGTGAGTACAAATTAACTCTATTCGAGGATGAAACACTACATCACCAAAGATAATTTGATAATTTCTAATTTTAAAGAATTTTCTAACATTTATCTAAATTAATCGAGTTTTATTTACTTAATTTAAACTTATATTTATATGCGTAATTAAAATGACTAGAGACACTTTTTTTAATTTAAAATAATGAAAGGGTAATCCTGGGGCTGTCAAAGAACTAATGTATTCTGTCGGCAAAATAGTATCTGTTGAATCTGATATGACAGAATCCACACTATAACAACACTTTTAAGGTCCGTCAATTAATTTTAAAATCTCTTTAATTATTTTAAAACAACTCTCATTTGAAGGGCAAATAATATCTTATGAAGCAAAATTCTGAAAATCATCAATCGTTTCCCCAAAAACGTGATTTATTATTGAACAAGTACAAATAAAATCATTGAGCATTTTAATAATCTCTTAAGATTGAATTAATCATCCTTAATTTAATGGGAACCCATTATTACCTAAAAGTAAAAGCCATTTAGAAAGTTTTTCTCATTTGGATTTAATCTCAAATCTTTTTTAAGTGAATTAAAGTTACTTTAGGCCAGATTATTTGTACATTCTTCAACTATTCTAACTCTGTCTCCATGGAAGCAACGAAAATCACCACCAAATACAACTTCTTTTACACCCATTGGTTCACAACATTGAGTTATATCTTTCAACAAATAGTCAATACAAGTAATTGCGAAAACAGAAATCATGGAAGCCTCATCATTTAAAATAATATTTGCTTGACGAAGTACATTAGCTTTTTGAGACCTATCTGGCTTCTATAGAAGAAACTGAACTATCTGTTATTGAAACTGATGCAACTGAAAGCAAACGTTTTATGTACAGTATTTCCTTCGTAAATGTAATAATCTTTTAAAATTTGTGATTTAAAAAAAAACGAGGAAGAGTGTAGTAGAGTAGACTGTGTCAACTCTGTGATACTCGTATTACCGTGACATATACATTGCATCATCCGGTTAATTACTTTTGGCAAACTTTCAAACGTACAGCTTTATTAGGTGTAGTGTAATGCTCATATAAAAGAAGGAGTTGTATGGCGGCTACTCGAACCCTCTGCAGTATACCAACCTACCTATTGGCCATTACACTAAACTATTTTTAGCAAAATTTCAGACACTCAGCTTCATTAGGTGAAGTGTAATGTCATATAAAAGAAAGAGTTGTATGGCAGCTACTCAAACCCTCTGCAGCAGACCAACAAAATTTTGCAGAAACTTTGGCCATTACACTAAACTATTTTTGGCAAAATTTCAGAACCCAACTTCAATAGTTATAAAGTAATGCTCATATAAAACGAGGAAGATTATAGTTGCCCTTGTCAACTTTTAGATACCCGTGCATACCCACTATGGTGTATAAAATAAACCGTAATTTACTTATACATTTAACTCATTACCCCATAATTTTGACGTACAAAAAAAAAAAAAAAATTAACAAAAAAAAAAAAAAAATCACAAAACAAAAACAAAATTTTCATTCATTGTCCCATAACTTTAGCTTAAAAAAAAAAAAATTAAAATAAAAAAAAAAAAAACAAAAAAAAAAAATTGGCCCACCCTAAAAGTCCGAAGGTCCGAGTGATGTCCAACTTTGCCAAGTAACTTGCCCTATTAATTTATCTGCCCAATTTTAATTTTAACCTTGTAGCTTCATTAGATTCAAAGTTATTGAATCGAAAACTTTGTATGGCAGCCCCCCGAAGATGGGGCCCTAACATTTTGAAACTTCATATAAGTGCTCGGTTCATTATATAACTAACCGTGTGTAATTTTCAGCCTCGTAGTATAATTAGTTTTGAAGAAATTCATATTGGTGCAAAGAAGTTGTATGGCAGCCCCCCGAAAATGGGGCCCTAACATTTTGAAACTTCATATAAGTTCTCGATTCATTATATAACTAACCGTGTGTAATTTTCATCCGCGTAGTATAATTAGTTTTGAAGAAATTCATATTGGTGTAAGGAAGTTGTATGGCAGCCCCCCGAAAATGGGGCCCTAACATTTTGAAACTTCATATAAGTGCCGGAGTCATTATAAAATTAACCGTGTGTAATTTTCATCCCCGTAGTATAAATAGTTTTGAAGAAATTCATATTGGTACAAAAAAGTTGTATGGCAGCTCCCTGAAGCCTTGGTCCGATTTTAACCAAAAACAATAGGGAACCTAGAAATTGTCTAAAAATGACTTTGTGAAAGTTTCAGAACTCTAGCTCTGATAGTTTTTGAGTTATCGTGCTGACGGACGGACGGACGGACACACATAGCTAGATCGATTCACTTTTCGATTCTGATTCGATACGTACCCTTGACACTATATCTAGCTCTTATATTTCGATGCGTTACAAACGGAGGAGTAATTTTAATATACCCGATGTTCATATATGTATGCACGGGTATAATAAGAAGTTGTATGACAGCTACTCGAACCCATTGCAGTAGACCAACCAAATTTTGCAGAAATTTTGACCATAAAACTAAACTACTTTTGGCAAAATTGCAGACGCGCAGCTTCGTTTGGTATAGAGTATTGCTCATATAAAATAAGTAGTTGTATGGCTGCTCCTCGAACCCACTGCACTAGACCAACCAAATTTTGCAGACACTTTGGCCATAAAACTAATCTACATTTGGCAAAATTTCAGACACGCAGCTGTAATAGAGTAATACTCGTATAAAAAAAGAAGTTGTATGGCAGCTACCCGATCCCATGGACCAAAATGGCAAAAATTAAGCTTAAAAATTTTAAGCAAAAATTATAGGATAGGGTGAGCCAAATTTGTTAAATTATTTTATTTCTTTATACTTTTTTTGTAATATATGTAATAGCATAAAGGAATTAAATAACGGTTTATTTTATTTTATAGATCATAGAAGGTTTGCACGGATATCTAAAAGTTGACAGGGGCAGCTATAATTTTCCTCGTTTAATTAATTTTTATTTCACGAATATATTAAAACCTAAGCAAAATAAGCATCATATAATCATATTCATATAATGATCATCACGATAGGTAATAATCATCATATTCATAATGATTATTATCCATCAATCTTAAAATACAAAATACGCTTAAAAAAATTAGACATATACATATTACATATATAAACACATACAAATTATTTATCAAGTCATTTATTTAAAAAAACCTTTGTGTTCACTTTTTTTATGTATAATTTATTTTAAAATTTCACGCATCATTTAAATTATATGAAATCGTAACTCGATAAATATTTAAAACCAACAAGAAAACAAAAAACAAACAAAAACGAGGAAGATTATAGTTGCCCTTGCCAACTTTTAGATACCCGTGCAAGTTATCTATCCTCTAAATGTCAATTCTTAAATTATACATTTAAGAAGCATAACTTAAATTCCTTAAGCATAAATTCCGTATTTATACCCGTGCATACATATATGAACATCGGGTATATTAAAATTACTCCTCCGTTTGTAACGCATCGAAATATAAGAGCTAGATATAGTGTCAAGGGTACGTATCGAATCAGCATCGAAAAGTGAATCGATCTAGCTATGTGTGTCCGTCCGTCCGTCCGTCCGTCAGCACGATAACTCAAAAACTATAAGAGCTAGAGTTCTGAAATTTTCACAAAGTAATTTTTAGACAATTTCTAGGTTCCCTATTGTTTTTGGTTAAAATCGGACCAAGGCTTCGGGGAGCTGCCATACAACTTTTTTGCACCAATATGAATTTCTTCAAAACTATTTATACTACGGGGATGAAAATTACACACGGTTAGTTTTATAATGACTCCGGCACTTATATGAAGTTTCAAAATGTTAGGGCCCCATTTTCGGGGGGCTGCCATACAACTTCCTTGCACCAATATGAATTTCTTCAAAACTAATTATACTACGAGGCTGAAAATTACATACGGTTAGTTATATAAAGAATCGAGCACTTATATGAAGTTTCAAAATGTTAGGGCCCCATTTTCGGGGGGCTGCCATACAACTTCTTTGCACCAATATGAATTTCTTCAAAACTAATTATACTACGAGGCTGAAAATTACATACGGTTAGTTATATAATGAATCGAGCACTTATATGAAGTTTCAAAATGTTAGGGCCCCATTTTCGGGGGGCTGCCATACAACTTCTTTGCACCAATATGAACTACTTCAAAATTAATTATACTACGAGGCTGAAAATTACACACGGTTAGTTATATAATGAATCGAGCACTTATATGAAGTTTCAAAATGTTAGGGCCCCATTTTCGGGGGGCTGCCATACAAAGTTTTCGATTCAATAACTGTGAATCTAATGAAGCTACAAGGTTAAAATTAAAATTGGGCAGGTAAATTAATAGGGCAAGTTACTTGGCAAAGTTGGACATCACTCGGACCATCGGACTTTTAGGGGGGGGCCAATTTTTTTTTTTTGTTTTTTTTTTCTTTTTTCTTTTTTTTTTTTTTTATTTTTTTTTTTTTTTTTTTAAGCTAAAGTTATGGGACAATGAATGAAAATTTTGTTTATTTTTTTTTGTGATTTTTTTTTTTTTTTTAATTTATTTTTTTTTTTTACGTCAAAATTAAGGGGTAATGAGTTAAACGTATAAGGGAAGTAAATTACGGTTTATTTTATACGCCATAGTGGGTATGCACGGGTATCTAAAAGTTGACAAGGGCAACTATAATCTTCCTCGTTTTTTATTAAATTCTTTTATACTTTGCTTTCAAGTAAACAAAAGCATCAAATTACTTTTTCGCTTTTGGGTTTTTTTTAATCTTTCATATAATTTTTACTGTCGCGATAAAAAAAGTTATGACATCGCGAATAATTGCAACTAGTTATTTCCAACTGTACAATTTTATACAAAATTAAAGTTCAGTTATAATTTTGGTATCAAGCCGTTAAAATGTGAATAAGATTTTAAAATAATAAGAGATAAAAAAAAAGATTTATATTTAAATAATTAAGTTAATAAATAAATAAATTGAAAGATAATAAAATAAAACGAGTTATCTAAATTAATTAATTAAAAACAGGAAGTCTCCCGCCGAACCTAAATTTGGCGCAGTCGGTAGGATTACCGTCGGAATAGTGATAATAATTAATTAAAATAATTAAACAAAACTTTGATTTACAAAGTAAAATAATTAAAACCAAACTTTGATTTACAAAGTGAAATTATCAAAACTAAAACTTTGATCTACAAAGAATCACTTACCGTTCTTTTTCCAAAAAGAATATAATCTTTCTTTATTTTTATTGTATAGGATAGATAACTTGCACTAAAAATTTTTTAGTGATTACCGCAGTGACTTACCTGAAATAAAATAAAAATAATTTATAATATAAATTAAAAATAATTTAAATAACAAAATAAGACAATTTAACATCTAAATAATAAAATAAAATAAATAAAGAAACAAAAACATTTTTTATAACAAAACCAATAAAAACAATAAATAGATAAAATATATATATAGACAATAAAATAACAAATTTAATAAAAATAAACCAAAAATGGTGGTTACATTCAGGGATATTGTGACAGAGGCTAGAACAGTTCAGCCTTTTACCGGTGAAGATTCAAGCGAGCTTGGTTATTTTCTGTAAGAAGCAGAATCGTTGATGAACCAGGTAGCCGATAATGATGAGAAAAGCTACATATGTCGGATTTTAACATACAAAATTCAAGGACAAGCAGCGGCATCAATTAGGAGGCTACTATCACAAACGGTTACATGGCAACAGGTGAAAGAGCAATTAGTTAGGTCGTTTGGTGTTCACGAAACATATTTAACTCTAAAGGAACAAGCGGATGCAGTTAAATTAGTAACGGTAAGCCAATTTTATTCAGATTTAAGAAAAATATTAGATAAATTAAACATAAAATATAACTTAGATATTAATCAACCAGTAGAGTTTAACCCAAATAATAATGAAATAAGTATATTGAATAAATTTTTAAACAATTAAATAGAACTGATTCTATGTATATTAGGACTAAAAATATTACTTCCTTAGAGGAAGCCTATCACGAGTTATTGCAAACTGGAATTTCCAGCGGTTCTAATAATTTAAACAATTCGTATAATGTTAATAATAAAATTAATAATAAAAATAACAATAAAAATAATAATTATTACAATTCAAAAAATAATTTTCATTTTAACACATTTAGAACACATTAGAATTTTAAATCTTACTGAACCTAATTCTGATACTGAAAGTAAGATACTTAAAGCTGTTGAAGCTTATAATAATACTATTCATTCAACAACTGCAACAAGACCTATTGACTTTATTAACGGGAAGGTGTTAGATTTTAATATCATCAAGAATAGATTATTAGACAATAAAAATAAAGTTATATCAAAATTAAATGAAAATAGAAAGAATTTCGAAACACCAAATGCTGATGAAATTCTTGTAGAAAACCCAGCCGCAGTTCGTCATAAAGAAGTTCCGAAATATAAAAAAATTAATTGTAAACAATTTAATAATAAAGTAATAGATATTAAGACTAAAAATATACATCCGTTTAGAATCAATAGAAACTTTAAAAAATTTACAGGTAATAATATTACTAATGCTAGCCCAAGTAAACCCATGTCAAGCTATGATTAATTTGCAAAAATTGGAAAGTGAAGCTGGATTTACCATTATACAACAGGAAAACATCCAAATTATAGAAAATTATCATAAAATCATTCATAAAATAAATCTTGAGGAAATACAAACGGCTATAAACCTGATAGAAAATAACATCAACCTATCTTTTAGCCTGCCAAATGATGAAATTCACATGAAAGCTTTATTAAATAAAATCAATAATATTAAACATACTTTAAAAACTTTAACTTCTTTTAGATATAAAAGGGCTCTAATCAACCTCGGTGGTTCATTTCTCAAATGGATATTTGGAACCATGGATGAAGACGACCGAGCTGAATTAGAAGAGCATTTAAAACTAATCGATGAAAATAACCATCATTTAATAACAAATTCTAATAAACAAATAAAAATAAACGGTAATATCGAAAATAATTTAAAATTAATACAAAAAACTATTAATAAAAATAACGTAATAATTAATAAACTTTTAAATGATGCTTCAATAGATAATAAAAAATTAATTAAACAATTTGAATTTTTCCAAATATTAACAAATATAAATCTTTTAAACGAAGAACTAGAAAAAATTCAAGAGAATATAATCTTTTCTAAACATCAAATTATGAGTAGATCTATTCTTACGCCAGAAGAAATAGATCTATTCGAAATAGATTCTTTTAAAATCCAAGAAATAAAAAGTTCTCTAGCAACATATGATAATTATCTAATTTTCGTTCTGGAAATTCCAATTGTAAATAACGTAACAGCTAACAAACTAAAAATTTTAAATAGAATTTTTCACTACTCTGAAGAGAGATATATAAATAAATTAAAAACAGCGTCAAATTGTATTCAAAATTTATTTAACAAAACGATTGTACAAAAAATATTAAAAATAAATTTAAATTAATTGAAATTGATACTGGAACTATTTTGATAAAGAATGCAATAAACTTAAAATTAAATAACAATTGTAATAATGTTGAATATGTATTAAATAAAAATTATGTATTATCTTTTAAAAATTGTTCAAATGAAATAAATAATATGAAATTTTCAAATAAACTTAAAGAATTTAAACAAATTATTGTAATTCCAAGTTATATTAAAATGAATAACGTTTCTAAAATAATAAATCTTAAATCTTTAAATTATAAACAAATCGAAAATTATAATAAAATTACAGAAATCAAATCTGAAAAGAAAGAAAATAAAATATTAATTTATGTCAATAGTATAGTATTAATAATGCTTATAGTAATATCAATTGTAATATTTTTAAGGAAATTTAAACAAAGCAAACAATTAGTAGCAATTAACGTTAAGGAAAATATTGTTCAGGAGAACAATGATCTTAAGGATGGGGTAGTTATCTATCCTCTAAATGTCAATTCTTAAATTATACATTTAAGAACCATAACTTAAATTCCTTAAGCATAAATTCCGTATTTTTTTATTAAATTCTTTTATACTTTGCTTTCAAGTAAACAAAAGCATCAAATTACTTTTTCGCTTTTGGGTTTTTTTTAATCTTTCATATAATTTTTACTGTCGCGATAAAAAAAATTATGACATCGCGAATAATTGCAACTAGTTATTTCCAACTGTACAATTTTATACAAAATTAAAGTTCAGTTATAATTTTGGTATCAAGCCGTTAAAATGTGAATAAGATTTTAAAATAATAAGAGATAAAAAAAAAGATTTATATTTAAATAATTAAGTTAATAAATAAATAAATTGAAAGATAATAAAATAAAACGAGTTATCTAAATTAATTAATTAAAAACAGGAAGTCTCCCTCCGAATCTAAATTTTGCATACCCACAAACCGTTATTTATTTCCCTTATGCTATTATAAATATTACAAGAGAAAATATAAAAAAGTATATAACTTATTATTATAAGTTTTGCTTAAAAAAAAAATAACAACAAAAAAAAAAATTAAATTTTTAATTCATTATAGGTACCATAATTTTTGCTTAAAAACAAAAAAAAACCATAAAAGTTGGTCCGGGTGATGTTCAACCTCATAGCTTCATTAGATTCACAGTTATCGAATTGACAACTTGGCATGGCAGCTGCCCGAAAATGGGGCCGTAACATTTTGAAATTCCATATAAGTGCTCGATTCATTATATAACTAATCGTGTAAAATTTTCATCCTCGTAGTATAATTAGTTTTAAAGAAATTCATATTGGTGCAAAGAAGTTGTATGGCAGACCCCCGAAAATGGGGCCGTAACATTTTGAAACTTCATATAAGTGCTCGATTCATTATATAACTAACAGTGTGTAATTTTTATCCTCGTAGCATAATCAGTTTCCAAGAAATTCATATTGATGCAAAGAAGTTGTATGGCAGCCCCCCGAAAATGGAGCCGTAACATTTTGAAACTTCATATAAGTGCTTGATTCATTATAAAACTAACCGCGTGTAAATTTCGTCTTCCTGGTATAATTACTTTTGAAGAAATTCATATTGGTTTAAATAAGTTGTGTGGCAGCTCCCCGAAACCTTGGTCTGGTCTTAACCAAAAAGAATAGGGAACCTCAAAAATGTCCAAAAAATGTTTTGTGTGAATTTCAAAACTCTAGCTCTAATTTTTCAATTCTATCTCTTTTAATTAATTTTAATTCACGAATATATTAAACTTAAGCAAAATAAGCTTCATATGATCATATTCATATAATGATCATAATGATCGATAATAATCATCATATTCATAATGATTTTATCTATCAATATCAATAAGCCATTTACTTAAAAAAAATCTTTGTGTTCGTTTTTGCTTATCTTAAATAAACTACGCATCATTAGATCATATGAAATCGTAACTCGAAATCGTTATCTACAAAAAAAATCAAAAACAACAAAACAAAACAACAAAAAAACAAAATTCATATAATTTCATGTTAAATACAAGATGCATAGCAAAATTTCAAATTTTTATATGAAAATATTGGAGTTAAAAAAGTTAGTTGTTTGAGAGTTACCCGAAGTTTTGGTCCGATCTTAACCAAAAAAAATAGGGAACCTAGAAATTGATTGAAAAATATTTTGTGAAAATTTCAAAACTGTAGCTCTTTTAGTTTTTGAGTTATCGTGCTGACACACATACGGACGGACGGACAGACACACATAGCTAGATCGACTCATTTTTCGATTCTGAGCCGATACGTACCCTTGACACTATATCTAGCTCGTCTAGATCGATGCGTTACAAACGGAGGAGCAAATCTAATATATCCGATGTCATATATGTATGCACGGGTATAAAAACAAAATTCATATACATAAAATTCATGTACAGATGTACTTCAAAATTTCAAATTTTTATATGAAAATATTGGAGTTAAAATAGTAAGTTATTCGAGAGTTACCCGAAGTTTTGGTCCGATCTTAACCAAAAACAATGGGGAAATTTCAAACGTAGCTCCTATAGTTTTTGAGTTATCGTGCTGACACATGATGTTCATATATGTATGCACGGGTATAAAGAAATAGAATTCAAAAATTAAAGCTAGAGTTTTGAATTTGACGCAAAACATTTGACATTATTATTTAGATTTTGTTTAAAGTCGTAGTAAGACTTTTTTTGAACCAATATGAATATCTTCAAAACAAAAACTGCGAGAATGAAAATTTCACGCGGTTAGTTATATGATAGAACAAGCACTTTTATAAAGTTTCAAAATGTTACGATTCATTTCGAAGCCTGTGAATTTAGTGAAGTTACAAGGTTAAAATAAAAACTGGAAAGTTATTTGGCAAATTTCGACATTACTCGGACCGACTTTTAGGGTGGGTCAAATATATTTTTTTTAATTAAGTAGCACAAGGGAACTAATTAATAGTTTATTGTATTTAAAAAAACATAATGGGTTTATGCACGGATATCTAAAAGTTGACAAGGGAAACAATAATCTTCCTCGTTTATTATTATTTTGTTTAATAGTTACACTATTTTATCATCTTCTTATGTTTTTGTATTATAAAAATATAAGAAAATTGAAATCCTAAAAGCAGCAACATGCAATTTTTTTTTTTTTTTTAAACTGTAAAATACTCAGCTTTCATACCGAGTGTCTCGGTAATGTGATACTATTTTCAAGTAATCGAGTTATGATTATTTTTATATGGATATTTTTAACTTGTTCATGCAGATGTAATATGCAAAAACTTAAAGCTTTTCAAACATGTTAATTGTCTTATAAATATTTATACATATATAGGTCGGTTTAATTGCTCTTTAAAAATTGCTCGATTAAAATTGCTCCTCCGTTTGTAACACATTGATCTGGACGAGCTAGATATATGGACGAGGGTATGTATCGGATCAGCATCGAAAATTAAATCGATTTGGCTATATGTGTCTGTTCGTCCTTCCCTGCGTCAGCACGATAACTCAAAAACTAAAAGGGTAGAGTTTTGAAATTCACACAAAATCATTTTTAGACAATTTCTGGTTCTCCATTGGTTTTGGTTAAAATCGGACCAAGGCTTCGGGGAGCTGCCATACAACTTTTTTGCACCAATATGAATTTCTTCAAAACTAATCATACTACGAGGATGGAAATTACACACGATTAGAAATATAATGAATCAACCACTTATATGAAGTTTCAAAATGTTACGGCTTCATTTTCGGGGGCTTCCGTACAACTTTTATGCACCAATATGAATTTTTTCAAAACAAAATATACTACAAGGATGAAAATTAAACAACGTTGGTTATATAATAGAACATTATGGGGTAGGATAACTTTGCTTTAACTATTTTAGCTTTTTATATTTTTTTTGTAATATAATGTAATAGCATAGAAGGGAAATAAATAACGGTTTATTGTATTTTTTTCATAATAATGGGTATGCATGGGTATCTAAAATTTTACATGGGCAATTATAATTTTCCTTGTTTTCTTTAGTATCGATAACATCGGTATCAATTTATTAAATTAAATCTGGGTACGAATAATTTATACCTCGGTATCAGAGGAACTGTCTGAGCACGGAGGACAGTTCTGAATTTTACAATGTACATCACAACATTATTTCGTTTATGCATTATGATGACTCAATCTTTATTTTCGAAGATTTTAATACACCTTCTCTTTTATTTATTGTCGATGACTCTTATAATTTGTTTTTACCTATTAACTTTCAAGATGAAAATGACTTCGGTCTCATTAGTGAGTTTTATAGTAATGATTTTCAACAAATTATTAGTTATGCTAATAGTATTAAAAAGTTGTTAGATCTCGAATTATCAAACGCATATGATAAGGTGGTGGTTAATCTCGTTGATGATGCCGATAATCTTTTTACTAACACTACTCATCATAACGCAATCATTTTTGTGTTTTCCACTTTTATCTCACTCTTCGCTAAATTTTACAATAATGAAATTGTATCAAATTTTTTTAATGTTGACTATCAAAGTATCAATAATGCTTTGTCTCTTGTTAACTGGGATGAAATGTTACTTCAACAGGATATCAATCTTTTATTCTTGACACTTTTTTTCCTAAAATTTGTAAAAAAAATAAAACTACAGAACCTTGGTTAGAGAGAGATTTTAGGAATCTGAGAAACCGTTGCAATAAAATATTTAAAAAAATCAATTATTCATCAGTACCAAGCGACGACTTATTGAATTATTATAATTGAATTCGAACATAAACCCAATACAGCATACAAGAACTATGTTGCTGATATTGACAACAAACTAATCGCTGAATCCAAAAATTTTTTCAATATCGTTGACACAAAGCGTAAGTTATTTGGGTATCCAATATCAATGATGTCCAACGTAATTTAACTTCTTTTCAGATTATTTTAAGAACCATTTATTTATCATCCTAAGGGTCCAAGGGCTTCTTCCGCTAATTCTTTATCTTTCAGATCAAATTTGCTAATCTCAAACTTAAGGCTTTCATATAATGATATTCTAAGCAATTTTTTGTTTGGATATAAAAAATGGTGCTGGTCCTTATCTTATCCCGCCAATCTTTTAATACAATTGTGCTCAAAATCTTATTGTCCCTCTTCACTCCATTTTCAACTAGTCCCTTTAACATGGCATTTTCCACAAATGTGGAAATATTTCCATTTAACACTAATTTTCATAAAAAGCGATATAGCTTCAGTTGAAAACTATCGGCGTATAGCCATCTTATCGACTATTCCCAAATTAGTTGAAAAAATTGTCGTTGATTGATATACTTCTATCATTAATGTTAAACTTAATGAATATCAACATGGTTTCAGAAAAAGTCCTTCTACCATAACTAGCCTTATGGTGTATACTTCCGAAATACTGAAACAAATGGAGAAAGCATACCAAGTTGATACAATTTACACAGATTTTAGTAAAACTTTCGATCGTGTACATTTAATAAATTGGAGCTCAACACACAGAAATGTAAGTATATCAGTTTCACCCGAAAACATTTTTCTTTAGTATATGACTATAAAATACATAATTTTACTCTTGAAAGAGTTTCTAGCATTACTGATTTAGGAATTTTTCTTGATAGTAAACTTAATTATAATCGTCACTATGAACAAGTAGTCTTCAAGGCTAATAAAATGTTAGGTTTCATTACAGGAAGAGCTAAAGAATTTAATGATTTAGATGTGACAAAAGTCCTCTATTGTTCCCTTGTTCGATATATTTTAGAATACGGTAATATAATTTGGGATCCAGCACTTCAAGCTTACTCCAATAGAATTGAATCAGTTCAAAAGCAATTTCTCTTATTTGCATTTTGAAGTGTGTGCAGTCCTTCGAATTTTGTTAATCTTCCTAGCTCCAATACAAGACTTATGTTATTAAAATAGCTGTCTCCATCTTCACAAAGATCTTCACAATGTTTTACTTTTGATATATTAAATAACAGTTTTTCTATTCAATATCTTAATAATAAGTTTACACTTCACGCTATTGTGGAATACTAGATAACAAGATTTTAATCGATTATGAACGCAATACAGAGTACGGAAAAAATGAACCCATCAATAAATGTTGCACTACTTTCAACAAAATTAGTTATCTTCATTCTACATCTATCTTCAAAACTACTTTTTAACATACTTTACAAAAACATTTTTTTAATTAAATGACCTCAGACAATTAATACTTACCTAAGCAATATTTTCTTTTCGTAAGCCCAATTTTTTATTTTGATAAGTCACTTTTTAGCACATTTTCAAAAAATTTTGTAAAAATGTGCCTATATAGCTTCACTCTGTCCGTCCGTATGTTCACAAAAACTTTTACACCGTTTGAAATAGACAAAAGAAATTTTGACAATAAGTATGTATTGCAAAAAAAATAATTTCGTAGAAGAATTTTTTTCTCTAGCCCCACTCGTTACGGAGATACAGCCCCCCAAAGTAGGAAAAAGCCCATTAAATTGTTATAACAACAGTTCTGTCAGGTGTATTTTCAATCAGAAAATGGCAAAGGATAGCTGGTTTCATAAACTATAAAATTTTTAAAAGGAAAATGTTTAGGGTTGCCACACTGTACTAAAACTTACCACTATGCAAAACTCGAAATTAGCTATTATTAAACACAACAAATACACAAAATTTAAAGCTGCAGCATTATATTTCCAGATATATTAATGGTTTTTCTTAAATTTGAAAGGGGTTCTTTATATTGAAGAAATTGTAATCTTAGTTTAAAACATTTTTGTTTAGATAATAAAATTCTAGGTAAAATTCCAAATTTTGGTGGAGTTCATAATTGATTTCCTAGCACCTAATATGGGTGGGAACAAGAGGAGGGTGGCAGATCATCGAGGATCATCATAAGTTTGGTTATTTGAGAACTTGCTTATTAGTCCTTCAAATTTGGGAACCTTCGCCATTGAAGGACTATTAGGCCTTAAAAAATTCAAACTTTTTTTTTTTATAAATCAGTAACTTACTCAGCAATAAACGTTTTTCAAAAATTAAACGTTAACATTGAAGCTCCAACATTATATTTCGCAATAAACATGTTTTCTTAAGTGCATTGAGATTATATTCTAAGTATTAATTTCACTTTTATTCATAATTAATAAATTGATGAAATAACTAAATTATAATATTATTATTTATTTTTTATATACTTTTATTAGTTAGAAACCAAGTTATAATAACCCTATATTTAACTCAGTAAGAAACCGTATATAAATTTGAAAATGTGCTTTTTTAAAACCATGAACGTTTCTAAAGAACAAATTACATTTTCGTAATGCTGATTAAAGATTATAAAATTTAAAAGATTTTAATTCGAAGAAATCCGAAATTGTTTGTTTTGATTTTTTATTTATAATTAAGAAATAATAAGATTGATAATAGATTTTTAAACTTGAACGTGTAGTAATAAGATAGATATAATAAATTGAAAATGGAAGTTAAAAGTGTCCAAATAAATTTATAGATACTTCAATATCAACAGTTTATAAAAGAAAGCACAACAACCGCAAATTACCACCAGATTTATAAGGAGCACACTGAAAACCTTTATCCTGATGCTATAAAATATTCACGGATGCATCAAAAACGGAAAATGGGGTATCTTTTGTTATAGTTGACCAAGAAACTAGAGCTAAAAATACTAGAACCTGCAACGGAAATATACATCGCAGAGTTAATAGCAGTAAATGAAGCACTAAAGTTATGTCTAAAGCTAAATAATTCAAAAATAAATATTTATTCAGACAGTTTTAGTGCTCTCAATGCCAAACAAACAACCTTTAGTAAAAGCCGTTAGAAACCTTTTAAGTCAAATGGGAAGGGAATTGAAACTAATATGGATCCCCGGTCATAGCGAAATTAAGGGAAACGAATTTGCAGACAGACAAGCCAAGTTAGCTATAAAGAGCCCCATAATAGGCTTACATAACCTACACGTAAATCTAAAAATAAGGCAAATCAAGCTATTTATACAAAACACTAGGCAAGCAAACTGGGATAACTCAAATAGCTCTTTACAGACACACTGGCTCACAACTTTAAAAGCAGAATACGAAATCGGTAAGGGAAGAAAAATTGACGTAAAAATCTGTCGACGTAATAATCTGTCCAAGTCTAATGGACACACACATGCTACAAAAAAAATTCTGTTTGACCAAAATGTGGACACACACTCTCTGTGAAACACATTTTCACCGAATGCCGTTTCACACTAAATATTTTGACAAACAATAATCTAAACACTGAACATCTGCTTCAACCTAACCGCAATAGAATAGACTTAATACAAAAGATAGCTAGGGATTTTAATATTTGGAATATAATTTAGATATAATAGAAAAAGAGGAGAAAAACCAAATTCTTAAAAGTTAAAATTAAAAATGGAAAACTAAAACGACATAAAAAAGTAATATCAATATTATTGCATATTATATAAAAACAAGAATTACAAGATTAAAAATTTTTTGAATGTTTAAATTAAATTATACATAAGGAATAGTTAAGAAATCAAAAAAGTATTTTCAAAATTGTAAATAAGTAAGTATAACTGTAAAGTAAATATGTAACTGTAAATAAGCATATTGTTTAATTAAAATAATTATAAAAATAGTTTTAAGATTTAAATTTAAATAAGATATAAAAAATTGAAAGATTAATTAGAATCAGCCCACAATGGCCCTGGCAGCCGAGGGCTTTATCAATATTGCGTAGTTATTGTAATGCGTAATATTCGAATAAATAAATAAATATCATTTATTTTTATATATATTTTTATCAGTATATATATTTTACTCAGTACATAATTTTGTCAGTACATAAGTACATATTTTACTCAGTACATAATTTGGGAAATCTGCTTTTTAAAAACTCTTGGCTTTTTTCATTGCTTGTTAATTTAAAGGTTGAGATCGTGAGGGTCGGAAAAATCATAACCGTGTCTATAGGACCAATAGTTTTGGAGAAATTTTTCTTAGACCAAGTTTTGCACACGGTTTTCTAGGTATTTTAATTTAAATTTAGAAAATATATATCAAAACTTTATATAACAATTATTTTTGTTTAAAAATTTTTAAAAATCTTAAAAATTATTAATTTATTTTTAGACATTTTTAGATATAAAGGCGTTCTGTTTTAGGAAGTAACATCGCATATACAAGTTAGAAATATCCATACAAAAAATAATGATAACTCGATTATTTGAAAATTTTATCACATATGCGAGACATTCGGTATGCAAGCTGAGTTTTTTCTCAAAAATTTTATATTCACGTAAGTGTAATAAATTATTGAAAAATTATAATATACAAATGTACATAATAAAAAAAAAACAAATTGGAAGTTTCTGCCTTAGAACTTTAAGGCTGTAGTACATAATATTTTTAATTTGTTTTTGTTTTTGTCTGATAAAAAAAAGACTTTGAATTGAATTATGATATTAAGAGCAATTTTAGACTTTAATATTTGAGAAAGAAGTGAATCTAAATTTATTTTATTACTTAGTTCTAAAAATGCCCATTCTACGATCAAGTGATGACTCTTACGCATAGTTGCTGGCAAGCGTAACGTCAAATTGTCATTATTTGCAATAGTTCATTTAGGTGGAACATATTGAAATATAAGTTTAATTTAAAAGGAAATAAAATTGATAACAATAATTAGTTAAAAGAATTGTTAAAAGAATTTTTTTAACCAAAACTAAAATGACTGATATGAGGTGAAGAAATGCAAAAAATATATTTTTAAAATTAAAAAGACCTGATTATTTTAAACTTAGCGCGAAATGAACAAGGATCAATCAAAGAGGTTAGTTTGAAATAATTTTTTCCCATTGATGGGTTGCGTTCTGCTGCTTAAGTTTTGTGAACCAATGAGTAAATAATATAAATACCAAGTAAATTAATACATGTCACTTTTTTAAATGCGTTTAGGAAATTTAAATTTTGGAATTAACTTGAATATAAATTACAAGTTATAAGTTCTGTAGAATTACATTATTAATACAAAATTTGATGTTAAATCTTTGATGTTAAATCTTTATGTTAAATCTTTATTGAAGTAAATATAATTCAATAGCCACATTTTGCAACTTAGTAGAGTATACATTTGAATTCAGCCGTAATTATTAAATGGTAAAATATCACCCTTAAATCATTTAAACTAACGAAATTAAAAAATTTTGGTAAAACCTGACGGTTCCATAACTGACGACCGACTGAATTGATAAGTCCCTTGCAAACAAAATGTTTTTCGGTATCTTAAATTTTTTAAAAAATTTACAGTTTTTTTATATCAGTTGCAAACAAAAATGTTTAATTTTAATTATTAATAAAAAATATTATTTCAATAATTTATCAAAAAAATTTTTTAAGTTATTTTTTATTAAGTTGGTACAAAATTTTTAGATAGATTTATAACAATTTAGAAAAATTTCAAATAATTTTAAAACGCACTGTTTTTTGATTTTTTTTTTTTAAATTTTTAATCCAAATTATAACCTTTTTAATCCCTAAATCCCTCTCTAATTTGAACACTCAATTTTTTTCTTACAATAATCACTTATTCACTTCCTAATGGGATCTCATGCCAAAATAACCTGTTAAATGAAAGTAGAAACATTGTCGCCAAAACAGCTTCCTAGGTTATTTGCACATATTTGTTATTTTTGTGAGCCAGCCCAACCTCTTTTTCTGTGGATGTTTGAAAAACAAATGATTGAAGATTTAATTAGAAATTATAATAATTGTGAATTATAAATATTGTCTGAATTAGAAACATTTTTTTGTGATAATGGTTTAAGTTGTGCAATCTTAGGTCTACCTTCTCCTTCTCATTCTGTAGTACTTTTTTCTGAAATAAATTTAGGAAATGAATCTATAAATGAACGAAATAATTTGACTCAAAGAATGTATATAAATATGAATGGAGAACAAAAATTTATTGTAACTAAATAAAGTTTTATTATCTGTAAGGGAATCAGTTTATCAAATTTTTTTTCTTAGAAGCTCCAGAAAGATGTGGGAAAACATATGTATATATAATACACAAGTGTTGGCAAGCCCTTGCCAAGCCAACAAGTAACAAAATACTGCACATCAAAATTATTATAAATATACTTCACGTAATAAATAACGATGGCAATGCTAAAACGTTTAAATTTATTATTATGCATCCCATAGACAACGTTTTCAACTTGGTACGCGTACTTGCAAAGTTGAATCGTGTATGGGCAAGTTGAAAACATACTTGGAAGGTTGAAAAGTTGGTTGGAAGAAAATCAAAAAATTTTGGTTTTTGTGGACTAAATCTTACGTTTACATTTCGAGTTGTATCGTGTATGGGAAAGTTGAACAATTTGAATATAATTTTGTTTTTTTTTTTGTATTTTTCTTTTTTTTGCAAAGAAAGAACGTTGAGATATTCCGATTTGAAAAATTTTAATTTATTTTTTTTCTTAACACAAAATTTAAAAAAAAGAAAAATATTAAATTCAATATTGTAAATGTACAAACAGACACACTCAAAACAAAATACAAACCAATTTTTTAAGAAATAGTAGCAAACAGATAGAAGAACCAAAACGTTTAATTTGAATTATGAGTATAGTGTAGAATAGTTCCACCGGTGGTATGTTTTCGTTGTGTAAGACTAATCGCGGGCTGTCAATATTTTTGTTTTGTGTAAAACAAAAGTACTTATAATTTTATTTAAATTTACTCACATTTGGTACGATTTAAGTTTTACACAATAAAAACAAATCATATAATTTATTTTATAAAACGTCAAATTTTGAAATAAAATCAACAATTGTTTTGATTGATTTGAAATAAAATCAACAATTGCTTTGATTGTTTGAATGTTTTGAAATACAAATAAAGCAGTTTGAAATTTTGTTGTTTTTATAACGTGTAAGACTAATAACGGGCTGTCAATATTTGTTTTTGTGTGAAACAGAAGTACAATTTAATTTAAGACTATCAAACCAAATGTGAGTAAATTTAAATAAAATTGAACTTTTGTCTAATACAGAAAAATATTAACATCTAGTGCTACAAGAAAAGTGTAACGCACGATAAAATTTTCTACTGAACGAATTTTATTGTGTAGCGATTTTCAATTGACGTTTAAGTGTTTACATTTTAATGTAAAAAGTGTTTGTTTACAATATTTTCTGATAATTTTTGAAAGTACTTAATGCATTTCCTATAAAATTAAAAATATAAATTGATTAAAACATAAAATATATAAAAATAAAAATAACATACGCATTTGATTAGTTTTAAAATTTTAAAATTTAATAATATTTTAAATAAAAAAATAATAAGGATAGAAATGATTGAATACCAAAGAATTTTTATATTTTGTCTATAAATAAATAATTAAAAAAAAATAATTTAAATAATTAAAAAAAAAATAAATATATACCAAAAGTCACTCAAAATCAAATGTCTTTTAATTTGGCTGCAAATTGTTCAGTACAACAATTTAGCGTTAGATGCTTCACAACTGCCATTCAGGGTAATTCTGAAAACGACTATTGGTTAAATTTTTTCGAAAATTTTTTACATCAAAAAAAGTGTACAAAACAAATATAATATAGGAGTAGGTTACATGCAAAAAAAAAAAATAAAACTTAAAAATAACATTTTATAAGTGGTGTGGTGTTTTTCGTTGTTTATTTCAAATATTACAAAAATATGAGTCATAAATTGAAATATTTTGAATTTGATAAACATATAATAATTTTTTTAAATATTTTTTGATAAAGTACAATATCTTACTTCCAATGTTTTATTTTTTAAAAACCATAACCAATCAAACTACTAATACACAAATATGTTAGCGAGACTTAGCTATTTCACATCAGAATTCATTTTCATACAATGTAATTCGATCATCAGTTGTATTGATAAAACCGCAACAGACATGCATTTGAAATATAATATTGAGGCAATTATAAACCAAAAATTAATATAAATAATTTTTTTTTTTTTTTGTTAAAATAGGAATAGGAAAGCAGGTATGATATCCAGAAAAATTTTAAAGTATTCAAAGTTCTTATTAATCAAATTGGTAACGCGTTCGAAAATAAATTTTTAAAAATCTGAAATTTATTTTTTAGCAATATTTATATAAAACGCAGTTTAAATAATGTCGAAGTATTAATAAATTTTCTAAAAAAACTCAGTATTAAAAAGTACTTCAGAATGACAGTATAAGGTATCTAATGCTAGAAGAGATTTAACAAAAATGCCTTAAAAAACCTGGGGTCATACTTGTTCATATTTAGTACACAATTTACGAGGCAGTAATAAAATTATTCTTGCCGCTGCGTGGACTGGTATTGCTGCGTACCTGTTGGACATGGAGAATACTGTACATAAAACATTTGGCTTATCAGTTTCAATAACAGATACTTCAGTCCCAATCTAATTTTAATTGATGAGTCTTTAATGATTCCTTCTTGAGCAATTAATTGTATCGATCGTTTGTTGAAGGATATTACTCAATGTAATGAACCATTGGATGGAAAAGTAATTGTATTTGGTAGTGATTATCGACAAATGCTTCCAGTTGTTTTCCATGGAGACAGAGTTATAATAGTTTAAGCATGTATTTAAAATAGTGTAATCTGACCTAAATTTCGTCATATCAGATTCAACAGATAATATTATTTTGCCGACAGAATACATTAATTCTTGGACACCGTCAGGATTATCTTTTCTTGTTATTGTTAGAGATATGTTAGAAAACTCTTTAAAATTAGAAATTGTCACAGGGACAGGTGAAGTAAAATAGTTTGTCTTCCTCGAATAGAGTTAATTTGTGCTGACTTAAAAATGCCATTTACTTTAAAGGAAAACAGTTTCCTATTAGAGTAACTTTTGCGATGACAATAAATAAAGCATGAGAACAAACTTTTGACCATGTTGGAATTTATTTACCTCAATCTGTATTCACCCATGGACACCTATACGTAGCATTTAGTAGAACCAAATCGCCCAAATGAGTGTTAGAGACAAATGATGTCTGAGTTTAAATTGACCAAACTTATTTTCAAGGTCAGTTCGAACAGCATGTGGGATATTATACAAAATATATAGTTTATCGCGAAGTTTTATGTTAATGATATTTTACATTTCAAAGAAATGAGTAATTTCTGCTGGCGCAATGATTACACAGTTAATTACGCGATTACGCGTACAGGCCAATCTAGTATGATATAATATAAACATAACACACAACACCCTTACTATATTGCATAAAAATAAAGCAAATGAGCTAATATTATGTTTTTATTTAATATCATTTATTAATTGTTTGTAAATACTTGGTAATAACAATAAAATATCAAATTACTCTTAAAATGCAAAAAGAATTATTATTTATACACGAGTACATGCACACATTTCCCTAGCTTAAATCTTTGAATTGCATAATTTTAATATAATTAATAATTTTAAGTAACTTTTTTCGTAACAACCTTGTTTGGTCTGTAAAATAAAATAAATAAAAATAATTAAAAAAATAAATAAAAAAAAATAAAATAATTTTAAAAATTTTAAAAACAAAAATAATTTTTACTAAAACTTTTAATATATTTTGAAAATAATTTAAAGGAAAATACCTTGAAAACCATGTATAAAAATTAAGTTAAAAAAGTTAAGGAAAAATTTCAGTTAATAATCGATATCATGTCGTTTTCAGAAGTTAAAAATACCACAGATTGACAGTTCATTTTTGTAAAGAAATTGTTTCTATTTCATTATTTGTTAATCAACTACATATTACATGCTTGTTTAAGAAACTGATACAATTATTTATATTAAATATTTATTCTTTAACTGTTTCGCTTGTAAACCCTGCAGGCATATCATAACTGTACAAAAAATAGTTAATTATTTCTGAAAAATTTTAGTTATATATATATATATATATATGTGTGTGTTTGTACCTTTTTAAATAAGTTTTGCATATTTATATCTCTATTAAGATACAGATTATTTTATGTCAAATTTAAGTTTATGTGTAAAATTGATTATATTGATGTAAATATCCTTATGTTTTCTTAATTCGTATTTAAATTTTAAATAGGAATCTATGTCAAACAATTTTAGATGAAATTGCAATAAATAATATTATAAATAAACAAGTGATGAGAAAACCAAAGATTTTTAAAAAACCACATTTTCAAAATTATATTGTGTATTAGTATATATTAGTATAAAAGTTTATGGTAAAAAATATATAATAAAACGAGGAAGAGTCTGGTAGAGTAGATTGTGTCAAATCTGGGATACCCGTATGACCATAATATAAACATTTTATCATCCGGTTAATTACTTTTGCCAAAATTTCGGATATTCAGCTTCATTTGGTGTAGAGTAATGTTCATATAAAAAAAAAAGTTGTATGGCAGCTGCTGCAACTATATTTTGCAGAAACTTTGGCATTACACTTACCTATTTTTGCCAAAATTTCAGACACCCTGCTTCATAAGATGTAGAGTAATGCTCATATAAAAAAAGAAGTTGCGTGGCAGCTGCTTGAACCTACTGTACTACTCCAACTATATTTGCAGAAACTTTGGCAATAAAACTAAAACTACTTTTGGCAAAATTTCTTCTTTTACTCGAACCCGTGGACCAAAATAGCTGGATTGCGATGACGGCTGCTCCATAAAAACGAAATTGTGAAAATTTCAAAATTGTACCTTCTTCATTTTTTAATGATTTTTCGATTCTGATCCGATCCATACCTTTGAGTCAAAATTAACGGCAAATTTAGTATACCATTTTTACTTATAAACATATAATAACAAATAAAATTATAATAAAGGTATTTTACCAATTCATTATTAATTATGAATAATAGTCATTTCAATACCTAAAATATAATCCGAATGTACCCAAAAAAACTTAACAAGTATCGAAATATAATGAGGAGCTCGAATGAATGAACAATTAACTTCATTGTCATAATAGCTCTTTAATAGGACTTGTTCCAAAATTCTTACTAAGCAAACTTTTGGCGATTCTCAAGGATCTAACACTACCTCCCACGTCCAAAATTTTCAGATTCTAGCAATTGAGTTGTGTTTTCCGCCAAAACTTAGAGTTTTCCTTAGTATTTTATTATCTAACCAAAAATGATTAAAACTAACAGAAATTTTCTTCAATTTTAATAACCTCTGGTAAGTTTAAGAAAAATCTTCAACATATTATGTTAAAATATAATGTTGGATCTTTAAATTTTGTTTATTACGAAAAAAAAATTTTTGTGACAAAAAGAATTTTCTTCAACGACTTCTATTAATTTTTTTCTAACTTTTTCCAAAACTCCAAGACTCTAGCTTGAACCGTTTAGCCATATAGTACTAAAATTAGCCAATAAAACTCAATTTTTTCAAAATTTTTTGGCCTACATATCTTCTAAACGATTCAATATAAAGTCTTGAAATTTTGGGAGAAATAAGATTTTTAGAAATTAATAGGAGTCAGCTAACAAATCGGTTTTTTTTTTTACCCCCCCCTGTTTAGAGCTATAAGGGCTCAAAAATTTTAATTCTGCTATATTTGTAACTTGAATTCCGGTCCAAATTTTTTTTAATAATATACTATATATTTAATAATATACTATTTAAAGCTGCAGGATTGTATTTCAACATACGTTAAAGGTTTTTTTTTAATTTAAATGCGGTTCTTTAAATTGAAGAAAGTGTCACTCAGTTTAACCATTTTTGCTTATATAGTAAAATTTGAAATAAGCTTTAAAATTTTGGTAGAATCCTTGAATCTAAACAAACTGGAGGAGTATTGAGGTTAGATCCTCAATAAATTTGGCAACCTTCGCCATTGAGGGCCTATTAATCCTTAAAAATTTACTGTTTTTATAAGTAAGCAGTAACTTAGACACCGATGTATATATCTCCTAAATTAAACATTAACATTGAAGCTCTAACATTATATTTCGATACTCGCTAACAGGTTTCCTTGAGTACATTGAAATTATATTATAAGTATTGATTTCACTATTATTCATAACTAGCATATTTACCCGGCGTTGCTCGAAATTTTTTAAATTCATTAAAATTTATATTTTATAATTTATATATGTATAAAGCAGAACTTTTGTTTATATTTAATTATTATGAAAATTTGTATATAAAGGTTTTTACGGTGAGTGTTCAAGATTTAAAGTTGGAAGGGTTTTCAAAATTCTTTGTAAAATAAAATAGGTGAGACCGATTGCCTGCAAATTTTGTAAAGGTGTTGCTGTTAGACAATACAGTCCACTCTTTAAATGCTTGACATTTGTTAAACAGTATTACGATGATGATGAATCTAAAAAAATTTAGAAAATCCACAAACTATTTTAAAACTCTTGTGTTGATTTCCGTTTACATATTCCGGCACAATTTATAAACTTTACAAAATTTTAACAATTAGTTTCATACAACATATAAAAATAATAGCTTATGAATTAAGTTACAATTTCATATTTCTTAAATTAAAACTTAAGTGAACAATAAAAACAACTAAATATATATAAAACAATTAAAGAAACAGTCAGTCGGTGCAACCGACTTAGAAATACCCTACACCTACTTGGTTCAAATTTAATGACATATCCATAAGTCATTTTAACACCATAAAAGCTGTTATTAATTTGATCGTAAGACAGAGATAACCAAATTAACTTTATAATACTAAAAACCTTTTTTAATTACACTATCTATTAAAAAATATTACAAATTCTTACTAATTTATCTATTTAAAACAATTCAATTATAAATGAAAAAATTCTAATTATTAAATTTTGTGATAAAAAGATAATCAAAGCATAATATATTTAATAATCCAAATTTTTAAAAATTGCAATTATTTAAATGGTTAGTTTATATACCTAATAGAAAAGCTTATAAACGCAAAATATGAAATAAATGTATTTCTAAAATACAATTACAAATTTAGACCTTTTCATATAATTCATTTAAATATAAAAGTAAATTTTACATAAATGCAGCAAGTACCTTTGAACATAGCTGAACCACTACAATTAAGTCTAGATTTCGGAGACACATAGGACATAGGAAATATATTCTTTGGCTTCGAAATTAAACTCGACCACAACCAATTCCCATGGTACTTTCATTACTAGTAACCTAGAGTTTAAATTTCATCAAAATACCGGCATTATTTTTTGAGTTATGGTGTTTTTAAGATATATGTTTGTTAGTCCTTGAACTTTTCAAGGGTTCCAGAACCCGAAACCATGGTACGATTTCGCCCATATGCAGTCCTGTCATACTTTCATTACTAGTTAACCCTTATACACAATTGGAACGTTTTATCTTAATTTTAAGTTACTAGTTTTATAAATTTCGATGATAAACTTTTACACATTGGTGGGTCTCAGAGAGGCACTGAACCACTACTCTAGTTGATCCAAAATTAGAGGGACACGCAGGAAATAGTACAGAACACCCATTTGCCAAATTTGAAGCTTCTACTTGCGTTTCAAGTTATTATCTTTATTAATTTCGAAAATATGCTTTCAAGTCCTCGGAACTGAGTGGCTGGTCCCCACCCACTACTCCAATTGGGCTCAAATTTCAAGGAAACTAAGGAGATCGAAAGCGACACTCTGATACCAAATTTGGAGGTTCTATATTGTTTGGTTACGGAATTATGCTAGTTTGGCCTAAATTCGATAAAAAAGTTCTAAGTTCCGAATCCATTGTCAAATCCTTACCGTGCGCAATTGCCGCCGTAGTTTAATTACCAATAACCTATAGCACAAAGTTCATGAAGATAGCGTCATTAGTTATTGAGTTATCGTGATTATTTTTATATGTTCGTTAGCCCTGAAACCGATTAAAAGGTCCAGAATCCAAACCCTTTGGCTGATTTCACCCTTATGCAGTCCACGTTTAACTTTAAGCACTAGTTAACCCTTGTACACAATTTGAACGTTCTATCTTAATTTTAAGGTACTATTTTTAGTAATTTCGTAATCGATAATGTTATTACTCATTATCAACATCCTATGAAATGGTTCATAATTGCCATAATTTTTTCTATGAAAACTTAACGTAAATAAATTAGTATTACGTAAACGATTATTTGAATTAATTTTAATGTTATTGAGGATTTGAGGAGAAGAAATGTTACCTTTTACAACTTCAGTAATAAAAATAACATCAGCAACTTCTCATCTTAATTTTAAAGTTTTTAAGTGAATTAAATTCAATCTATTTTCATAAGGAGGTAGGATCCGCGGGTTTGACCATTGAAGATTTCTCAAAGTAAATCTTAAAAAATTTCTTTACACCGCCTCTATCCTATTAATATGTACCTCGTAAAATGGTGACCAAACTTGGCTAGCATATTCCAAATTAGGTCTAACAAGACAAGAATATAAAGATTTAAAAACATAAGGATCATTAAATTCTTTAGACCAACGTTTTATAAAACCAAGCATAGAATTAGCTTTATTTATAATATAACAGAAATGAAGTCTAAAGTTAAACTTATCATCGAAGTAAACGCCTAGGTCTTTAATAGAATTCGCTTTAGGAATACTAATTCCGTTCAAGCAGTAATTAAAATAAATCGGATTAAGACGACGTGTGAAACACATAAGTGCACATTTATTTACATTTAGAAGAAGATTATTGTTTTTACACCAATTAAAAAAATTATCTAAATCGTTTTGTAGAGTAAAGCTTCATTTAGTGACTCAATTTTCTTAAAAATTTTTATGTCATCCGCATATATAATATTTGAAGCTTACTATTTGAAGCTTTGTTCTTTTTATTTCTGAGTTTTCTCAAATCCGTTAATAAAGGGTTTCGGTTCTTAGATTGTGGTACAAATTGCCGAAAGCCTTCAAAAATAACTTAATAAAACCTTTTTGTCAATCAAAGGAACTAATGAATTCATTTAAAGCAACAAAATTAGCTTTGTTAAAATTAAAACTATAAAAATTAGAATAATCTGAATTGATTGGTGAATTAACACAAAGAGTAAAACTTAATGGTGGATGAAACTTATCAATACCTATTAAAGGGAAGTTTTTTCGCAGAAAATTAAATTGTTCCATTCAGAAGTAAACATTAATCAAGTTGTTTACCCTGAAAGTTACAAATTTATGAGACTTGTTGCAAATAATTAGTATTTAATTTATCAATAAATAAATATTCACATTCGGTCTTAATATGTTTCTGAATCATAAAATGTTCCTCGTCATACTTTACCCATCTAAGATTGGGTAGATTAAAATCACAACATAAAATCAATTCATCTTTAGGACTAAAGTTTCTTTCATATATCAAATACTAAAATTTCTTTCATATATCATATATCAAATAAAGACTAAAGTTTCTTTCATATATCAAATACGTGTTTATCTGATCATCAAAGTATCTTTCTAAGTGTAGATCTTAAACCCATTAAGGAAAAATCCAATCAATTTAAGAAAATTTTAGACTACGACAGTGTTAATAATGATGATGTTTGGTCAAGAACTGATTCTTTACGAAACTTCGATGATCTTGTACAGGAACTAGACCTACTTGTGCAAAGAAACGTAAAAACCATTCCATATCAAAATAAAAAAAAAAAAAATTAATGGATAACAAATGAAATATTAAATGCCATTAAAATACGAGATTCTTTCTACAAATATAAAAGAAAATATAATAATGATACACACGAAACTGAATTATACAATTTTCATAAGAAAAAAGTTGAACGGCTAATACTCGAAGCTAAAAAAAAGTATTGTACAGACCAAATAACTCAAGATCCGTGCAACAGCAAAAAATTATGGAACTTGTATAAAAGGATCATGTACAATAAAGACCACAAAGCATCTTCCAGTCAAATTAAAGTTTTAAAAAAAGGCTACAAAATTTTAGATAATAAAGCCGACATTGCTGAAGAAATGAATAATTACGTATATAGTAACCAATGAAATAAATGTTTGTAAGCAATCCATAGATACGGAGTACATAAAAAACTTCGGTCACAGTCCGAACATAAACTTTCATCTAACTCCAACTAGTAAAATAGAAATTGACGCCGTTATTGATAAATTGAAAATAGCGGCAGCGACAGGACATGATAACATCTCCACCAAATTTGTCAGAAAATATAAAGAACGGCTATCCCCAATTTTAGTGCGTTTCATAAACGTCTCATTCTCTACTTTCAATTTTCCAAATTCACTAAAGACAGCAATCGTAACTCCTGTTTACAAGAATGGTAATACCACTGACGTAACTAATTATCGTCCCATTTCTGTGCTAAGCTGCTTTTCGAAGATTTTTGAATCTATAATAAAAACTCGTTTGGATAACTTCATTGATGCGAATAGTATCTTAAGTAACAAACAGTTCGGCTTTGAAAACAAATCTAATACAACAGCGGCATGTTTAAGTTTAACTGACTTTATTTCGAAAAATATGGATGATGGTAGGTTTGTTGGTTGCGTTTTCTTGGATCTACAAAAAGCGTTCGATTGCGTCGATCATGAAATACTCCTATTAAAACTTTCAAGAATTAATGTTAATCCAAATGATTTAAAGTATTTTGAGTCATATTTAACAAATCGGCATCAGAAAGTGCGTATAAACGACACATTTAGCGAATCGAAAAAAATAATAAAAGGAGTACCTCAAGGTTCAATACTTGGGCCACTTCTATTCAAAATCTATATCAACGACCTTGCGAACTTAAATCTAAAGGGTACAATTCAACTATATGCTGACGACGCTGTTGTTAAATATGCAAATAGTGATGAAATTGAATTAAGAAATGATATTAAAATCGACCTAATCTCTATCGAACAGTGGCTTACTAAACACAAATTACTGCTAAATGTTAAGAAAACTAAGATTATGTTATTTGAAAACAAACACTTCTCAGATATCAACTTTCATATAAAAGGTAGTACAATAGAAGTTGTTAAAACATTTAATTATCTAGGCCTACTATTAGATAGTAAAATGAAATGGGATGCTCATATTGAGCAACTCTTAAATAAAATTACGCCTTATGTTTTTATCATGAAACGACTCCGCAGGTATTTTACCCAAAATGTACTAAAAATAATATACTCTTCATATATTATTTCAAATATTATTTACCTTAATCCGATATGGAATAAAGCTTCAAAGACCCTTTTAAATAAAATAGACATTGTTCACAAAAAAGTTATCAAAACAATTCACAACCATCCAATACTACATCCCACAAGTAACTTGTATGACAGCCAGTATAATAGTTTTTCAAATATATGTAAAATAGAAATGTACTTGATGGCGTTTAAGATCATAAATAATCAGTTAAAACACAATTTTTTACTTAATAGAATGATTGATATACATAATCACAATACCAGAAACAAAACCAATTTCTACTTAACACTTTTTAAAACAAGAAACCAACAGAACAACTGTTTATACAATTGTCTCAAACTATATAATGAACTACCATATGAACTTAAACTTATTGATAATTTACACTCATTCAAAAAATTAATTAAAGAATACATTCTTCATTGAAGGTGTGTCAAAGAAAGTAATCTGTTTCTTTCATGGAAATTGCATTGCGTACTCATTCAATGTTTTTCTCATTGATATAAAGTCATTAAAAGTGTGGTTGAATTAAACTCAATCTAAATCACTCGCAAACTTTTAGAAAGTCTATGAAATATAATTTTTTGTCATAATTGTTTTTCAAAATTTGATATGTAATTTAACAACTATAATTTTATTTTAGAACTTTTGTATTTGAATTTATACAGTGTAAATATTTTTTCTTTTTTCTCTTTTAATTCTATTTAGCTTAGTACTTTGACATATATACATTTATAATTTATAAAATTATAAGATCAGAAAGTGTAAACTATGATCGTTAAACAAAAACAAAAAAAAAAAAAATTTATTGTTTCCAAGTAAGATAATAATAAGAATAATTGTAATAAATTAATATAACATTATATAAGTCTTAGATCTGTAAGGAAAATAATGAATTATTAATAAAGAAAAAAAAAAAAAAAAAGTGATTGCAAATAAAATCTATCGTTTTCCCTACAGAAGTATAAATATCAAATTCAGACGAAGGAGGAATATAGCAGTTAACAAGATATAAATTTTTAGAAGGAAGTTCAATTTTCACAATAATAACTTCAAGGTTTTTTAATCCAGGGACATTGACCTGATTTGCATTAAAGTTATTTTTTACTCCACCCACCACCTAAACTCCACCCCCTTTATGAATTACACCATTTGGGTAATCGGATGGATCAGAATATCTATCCTTCCTAAAAACTGTATAACAGTTATTAAAAAGTTCTAAGTCCAATATGGTTGGACTTATACGTCAAAATTTAAAATAGATGAATTTAAAAAAAAAATTGGTATGATCTAATTTACGTATAAGTATTATTATACCCGTATAACTGAAGGTCAAAAGGTTTTACTAAATTTGCTATTACGTTTGTGACGCAGAGAAAAAGAGGAATACATATATACTAAAAGGTATGGATCACATCAGAATCGAAAAGTGAATCAATCTAGGCTAGGTATGTAGATTCATCCGTACGATGATTTAAAAAAAAATATAGAGCTGGGATTCTCAAATTCGTTTTAATGAAAGAGACGTCATTGTTATTGCAATCCAATCAGTTAACTTCCGGATTAACATTTGGTTGGTATACTGCAGTAGGTTCGAGTAGTTTCCATACAACTTCTTTATTTATAAGAGAATTACTCTATATCTAATTAAGCAGGGTGTCTGCAATTTCCACAAAAATATTTTAGCTTTATTGTTAAAGTTTGTTTAAAATTTAATAGGGGTAGTTTAATTGCAGTGCATTCGCTTTGCTGCCATACAACCTCTTGTTTAATATGAGCATTACTTTATGTCAATAGAAGTTAAATTGAATGGCCAACGGCTGAATAAATTATAGTCGATGTACAGGAAGAGGTTTAAAGAGCTGCTTTTTAACTTAGAATTTGTTTTGTACTTAAGTGTTCTACTACACTCTTCTTCGTTTTTTATGATTTTTTAAAGGAATTGTAGCCATTTTTTGTAAAAAGGTTTTAAAATACTATATATTTAAGCTTAATATATACGAAATCGAACTTTTTGATTTTTAGATTTTATTAGAAAAAAAAGAAAAGAAATTTAAAGTAGATAAAAAACAAGTAAAGAAACAGTTAGTTGGTGCAACCGAATTAGAAATTCGCTACACCTATTTGGTTCAAATTCAATGGGAAGTCAATAATTCATTTTAAAACTATAAAAGTTTTTATCAATTTGATCGTAGTACATGGCTAACCAAATTTACTTTATAATACTAAAAAAATTTTCTAATTATAATATCAATTCAAAAATATTAGCAACTCTTACTAATTCATCTTTTTAAAAATATTTATTTAAAAATATTTTAATTTAAAAATATTATACAATATACAAATATTATAAATAAAGTTGAGATAAATGGATTCGTAAAATGCAATTACAAAAATTCATATTTTAAACTTTTATCCAATTCAATAAAATTTTACACACATGCAGCAATCTCTTCTTTTCAGGATTTTTAGCTGTAGTGCATTTACTGTTGAACGATTTAGTACCCTTGCTTAATTATTTCAATTTTCAATAATTTTTAAATTTATTTTCTTAATTTACTTATTTTTTAATGTTCTTTTTTTTATTATTTTATGAGAGAAATGTATGCTTCTTTTTTGGAAAAACTGTTTTAAAATACTATGTATTTAAGCATATTATATACGAAATTATTTTTTGATTTTTAGATTTTATTTAAAGAAAACTGCAATTTTACACTGAAATCTATTTTTCAAAAGCCACAACTACAAAGTAGATAAAAAACAAAGATTTACGAAAAAATGTGGAGAAGGAAAATGTTATGTTATTTAATTTTAAAGATATTTTTATTCGGATTCTTTATTAGCTTCATTTAGCTTTTAACTATTTGAGACTATTTAAGGAAAAAAATTAGACTTATTAATTAAGTGAGCTTTTGGAGTAAAGGTTAACTTGCGTTCATAACAAAAATTTGGAAATTTCAATGAATCTTTTTTCAAAACGTGCAAACAGGTCAAAACCAAATTAACCCTGTGGGTTTTTATAATTAAAATGCTGGTACAAAATTTTCAATAAAATTCCTTTAATCGTTTAAGAAAATAAAATTTATAGAAAACTTCATGGCGTTGTTGTGGAAAACGGGTTAATCGAACTTAACTAAAACTTTTTGCAGCCTCTCTTTTAGACTGCAAAATCAATCTGTAAAATTGGACACAAATCGGGAACACAAAATTTTTTGAAAGCTTGCCAGGCCGAAATGGGTTAATTTATTCCAACCAAATTTATACAACTAATTTCGGTTGCTAAAAGGAATATTTGTGCAAAATTTCAAATCAATTGGTCAAACCGTTTTGACTTGACATCAAAAACATTGAAAAAGCTTTATTGCGCCCTCGTGCCCAAACGGGTTAACCGAACTCAACAAAAATTTGTGTCAGACTCTCTTTTCGACTGCGATACCACCCTCTAAAATTGGACACAAATCGGGAACACATAATTTTTTGTAAGCCCGTCAGGCCGAAATGCAACTAATTCCTGTTGCTAAGAGGAACATTTTTGCAAAATTTCAAGTCAATCGGTCAAACCGTTTTGATTCGAAATCCAAAAAACGAAAAAGCTTTAAACGAGTCTGAAGCCGTAACCTGTTGACTTATAAAAATGTGAAATAGCCTATGTCACCCCCCGGGCTCTCAGAATTATTCCTTTAAAATTTTGTGACAATCGGAACAGTGGTTTTCACTTGAATAATGGACAAACAAACAAACTAATTTTCCCCTTTATATATTAGCTTATTAAAATTTCTAAGTTTTTTTTTCATATTAAATTACAGAATTTACGTATAACGGTTCCTATATGGAAAATAATTTTTTTAAACTGATTCCGTGAAAGTTATGCATTGTAAAGTTTCTCACGGTTTTAGAAGGAAATAAATTTGTAAAGATAATTATAAAATTTAGAATTAAAATTCACTCAAAAAGTTACAGTCAAATAAAAAAGATATCATATAAAATTTTACTTTAATTTTATTTAATTTATTATTTTTTATGACTCTCGTTCGAACAAAAGTGGCGCAGTCGGTAGGATCTCTGGATGTAAGGGGTTTGTGATAAAGAACTTGAATTAAACAAAAAAAAAATTTTAATGTTATCGAAAAAAAAAAAATATTCATTTGGACTAGTGATTTTAAAAAAAAAAAAAAAAATTGAATAGAAGTGTAAAATTTGTTTTCTGAAAATTATCTTTTGAAAAGCTTGTGTTTTACTGATTCTTATATTCTGTAACAGTAATTAACTAAAAATAAAATCATAAATCAATAAAATAAAAATAAAAAATAAAACAAAACAAAAACTTAAAACCTTTTTATTTGTGAAATAAAATTATAAAAATTACTTATATTCGAATATAATAAAACAAAAATAAAAACTTTATAAAAATAAATAAAACAAAATATCAGAACTCATTAACGAAAATTTAAAAAATTCTTTACTTTTCATTACAATTATTAAATGCAAAAATAAATGTAGTTAATTAAGTGCGGAATTTCCAAATATTATAAATAAAGTAAAACAAAAAAAAAAAAAATAAGAAAACAACAATAAAAAATAAAATAAAAAACTGAATGAAAAATATAAAAAAATACAAAATTCGTAAGTTTTAAAATTAATTGTTAATAAAACAAAAAAACAATTCAAAACTAAGTTGGAAATCAAAAAGTTTTCAAATAAAAAATAAAGCTATAAATTAGCGTAACAGATCTGAATTGTAGACCAACAACCTAGTGTTCAACCTTTGGATTAAAATATCAGCTGAATTACATCAAAAACCTACCTGAATTTGATGGAAACGGTGAATCGTTATTTACCTTTATAGAATTAGTGGAATGTATTTTACCATTAATTATAAGTCATAATGTAAATAGTCAAGTAGACTTTCTAAATAGAATTATAAGTAAATTTCGCGATAAAGTTAGGCATGTTATCGAAATTATTAGCAACCTAACAAACAATTGGTCTGGTATGAAATCTGTTCTTTTAAAAAATTTTAGCGATAAGCGAACGTCTTTGCAAATATTTGATGAATTACGAAGTGTTTCTTTTACGACTAACAGTGTTGATTGTACAGATCAAAAAATTCTACGTATTCTAAATAATAAATCTAAATGGGATCCAAATTTAGCTCAAATAATAGGAGCCAATATTCAAACTGGCCTCAAAATATTTAAAGAAAAACTTCCCGAACCAATGCGTTCGATTCTCTATAGCAGAAATCAAGAGACCTTCGAAAAAGCGATTGACATTTTGCATGAAAGTAAATATGCTTACTTCAATCCAACAAAAGCTCTTTCAAATAAAAATAATTTCCAGCGAAAAAATTTTCATTCGCAAAATTCACTTAATAATCACGGAAATTTCAACTTTAGAAAAAATTATAATAATTCAAATAATAATCATCTAAATAATAATTATTCAAGTAATTCCTATAATAATCAATTAAACAAAAATTTTTATAACAACCAAAATAATAACAACAATTATAACTATTCACAAAACGTCAGTTCTTCTACTAACCGATCAAATAATTTTAACCGATTTAACAGATCACATCATTCAAATTTTAGAAACAATAGACTAGAACCAATGGAATCGGGCCAAACTGTTAACACGAGGGTCAATTCATTAGAAATAAAAAATCAAATAGAAAATTTTCCCTTAGAATTCCGAGGCCAACAACAACTTCCTTATATAAAACTTCAATCAAAAGGAAGACCATTAAAGTTTATTATAGACTCAGGGGCTACCATGAGTTTTATAAATCCTGGGGTATGTAATCGAATATACCGTAGCATAATAGAACCTGTAAATATTAAAACTTTAAGCAATATAATTCCTTGTGATAAATTAGTAACAATAAATCCTTTTACCGAATTTTATTCAGACAACAAAATAGAATTCTTAGAAATAACCTTTCACGATAAGTTCGACGAACTAATAGGCAATAATATTTTAATTCCTCTTCAAGCTGAGTTAAACTATAAAAATAAATTATTAAAATTACAATCTGGAAATAAAATTCCTATCTTCTTTAATGAAAAAGAAGAGACGGAATATCATGTTCCAGTTCCATTAAACAAATTGGAATTATTTCAAAACGAAATATTTTTAAATGAAAATAATATTAGATGCGATCACCTTGACAAAATTACAAGAGGTGAATTATTGAAAATCGTGAAAAAATATAACAAAGCCTTTTATCATGAAGATGGCGACTTGACATTCACGCACCAAATTAAGCTCAAAATTAATATCGTCAATGAACTTCCTATTTGTACGAAGATTTATCGATATTCAGAAGTACACCGCGAAGAGGTGAATAAACAAAAGAATGACATGTTAAAACAGGGTATTATTAGACCCAGTAATTCGCCTTACTCTATATTAATTTTGTGCTTAATTTAGAGCGTGAATGTCAAGTCGCCATCTTCATGATAAAAGGCTTTGTTATATTTTTTCACGATTTTCAATAATTTACCTAGTTGAAAAAACAAGATGCGTCAGGCGAACAAAAATGGCGCATCGTAGTAGACTATCGAAAGTTAAACAACGTCACAGTAGAAGACAAGTACCCCATATTAAATATGGAAGACATACTTGATAAACTCGGTCGGACTAGTCACTACCCTGACTTGGCCAAGAGTTTTCATCAAATTGAAATCCATGAAGATGACATTAAAAAAACAGCCTTTAGTACCATCAATGGTCACTTTGAATTCGTCAGGATGCCTTTTGGTCTTAAAAACGCTCCTGCAACGTTACAAAGGTTAATGGATTCTGTTTCATTAGTAAATTTTTTTACGTCTATTTGGACGATATTATAATCTTAAGCACAAGTAAGGACGAACTTTTCGTTAACATACAAAAAGTTTTGAAAAGGTTAGAGGAAGCCAATTTAAAAATTCAATTGGACAAAAGTGAGTTCCTTAAACAAGAAACGGAATTTTTGAGACACATAATAACTACCAACGGTGTTAAGCCTAATCCTAATAAAATCGAGTCTATTACTAAATTTCCTAGTCCAAAAATTTAAAAACAAATTAAGTCATTTCTTGGTCTTGTCGGCTACTACCGTAAATTTATTAAAGACTTTGCAAAAGTTGCAAAACCTTTAACAGTCTGTCTAAAAAAAGGAAAGCGAATAGATTTTAGAAATACAGAATACAATAAAGCTTTTAATAAATTAAAACCCCTTATCACCACCTATCCTTATCTATCCAGATTTTTCAAAAAAGTATACTTTAATTACTGACGCAAGCAATTATGAGCTTGGAGCTGTTCTCACACAAGAGAACCATCCAGTGTGTTACGCATCGCGCACACTCAATGAACATAAGTGTAAATACTCTAGCATTGAGAAAGAATTGATCGCTATGTACTTTCGCTCATATCTTTTTGGTCGCAAATTAAAACTGACCACAAACCTTTGCAATGGCTTCATAATTTAAAAGAGCCTAATTCCAAATTGCAAATAAAATACAACTGGAAGAGTTCAATTTTGACATAGAATATTTAGTCGGCATAGAGAATAAAATAGCTGATGCTTTATCACGGATGGAAATTAATTTAGATGAGATGGAAATTGACGAAATTAAGTCTACTGATGCTACCATGCACTCATGCACAGATGAAGACAATACAGATTATACCCCAATTTCTGAATCACCTTTGAATTTTTATAAGACACACAAGTTATTATAAAATGTGGTTCTCCAAAAACGGTCAAATCAAAGAAAATTTTTAATCGAATTAGGAAAATATTTACCTATCCAACTCCTGATGAAAACCGTTTTATTCATATTTTAAAGGATCATATCCGTCAAAAGAGATTATTGGTATAATGATTGATGATATAAAAATTTACAACCTATTCCAAAATACTTAACTTAAACATTTTGTCAAAAACAAATCTATAAAATTAAATAAATGTTCATTTTTATTGGAGGATATAAAAGATCGGGCAGAGTTACAAAAAAAAATATTAGAACAACACAATAGAACCAATCACAGAAGTATAAATGAAGCATACCTCAATTTAAAAAATAAGTGTTATTTTGCAAAATTTAAATTGGAAATTCAAAAGGTAATAAACAACTACTATATCTGTAACATAGCTAAATACGAAGAATTCCGTTAAAACTACCTTTCAAAATAACGGAAGCTCCTAATGGTCCCTTAGAAATAGTTCATATGGATATATGGTTTCGTACAAAGGGTAAACCTTATTTGACAATTATCGACAAGTTCACAAAACACGCTCAAGTGATTCCTCTAAGTTCGCGCAACTGGATGGAACTAAAAACTGCTCTAATGCAATACATCGCTTCTTTCGGTAAACCCAAAAAAATAATTGATCAAGAAAGAGGCTTTAACAGCCTAAAGGTTCCATAATACTCTAAACGAACACATGAGAGTTTTTGCCGTAACCGAGAAAGAACAATCAATACCATTAGAGGAAAACTCCGTAATCAAAGCTATGAAAATTTATAATAAAACAATACATTCGTCTACTTTAAAAAAACCAATTGATTTCCTAAACGGAAACATTGAACGCCAAGAATATCCACCTATAAAACAAAATCTCCTAAAAATTAAAAATAGAACTATTAATTCAAAAAATAAAAACAGAACTGAAGGAAAATTCTGCAACTATCTAAAATTAAATCGCGTCAATAAACTTCAACCTTATCTTAAAAAAATTTATATTGTCGAGACAAAAGAGGATCATGTTAAAATCAATAAAGAAATTTATCCTCGTTATATTAACCAATTCAAAAGAAAATTGAAATATCAAAATTAATGCAAAATTTTATTTCAGGCAAAATGTTAATTATCTTATTTCTCATTATACCGTATATCTTTGCACAATCTTCAATTGAAATAAATCGCATTCAATCTGGAAATGGCTATGTTTTGTTTCAAGAATCAGAACGTAAAATTGTTGACAATTATAAGCGCATTATGCACATAATAGATCTAAATTACTACGAAGACAGCATTAATAGAATACAAAGCAACATTATACAACTTAATAAACCAACCAATTTCCTCAAAATCTTCTTGTAAATTTTAAAAATCTAAATGAAAGTTTTTTCAACATTATTCCACATTATGTCAATAAACGAGGTTTAATAAATTTGGCTGGAAATACTCTCAGATTTTTAACCCGAGCTATGGACAATGAAGATTGCAAAGAAATTCTAGAGCACTTCAAATTAATAGAACTAAATAATGAAAACATAATTAGAAATTTAAATAAACAGGTAACAATTAATGAGCAGATTTCAAATCAGATCAAAGAAATTTCAAGTTATATTAATAATGTTTAAGATAATGTAACTTTAATTATAAACGAATTTGAAGATAAAATTAGTAAAATAAGTAATAAAGTTTGATTATTTATTGTACAAACACAGATTAATGAAAATATCAATACTTTGCTAAAAGAAATTACTAAAATTAAAGAAGTTATCCTTGCAAGCAAACTTGAAATATTATCTAGGAACATTTTAAATGAACAAAAAATAAATGAAAATAATATAACCGTAGAAATTTTACCGTACATTAAAAATTGTATTCTTTATGAAAAACAAACTATCATTTTCGTAATATCCATACCAAATTTTAAAAGCAAACTATTTTAGAACAATAATAGAAAAAGTTCCTAATAGAGACATATTTTTTTTAGAATTAGATATTAATATTAGTAAGATTATTGTAAACAATCAAAAAATTTTTGTAAATATTGAAAACAAAAACATTTTAAAAAATGAATTACTACCTTATAAAGAACAATGTATCGCAAATTTAGTAAACACGCAGAAAATGAAATGTAAGTTTCGAAAAAATTTATTAGATGAAATTAAGGTAATTTCTAGTAGTATTGTAATAACAAAAAAATTGAAAGAAACTCTTGTAATAAATAACAGTGGGCAACAAAATGAAACTTTACATTAAAGGTAACAATATTGTAAAAATCGAAAATTGAAAAATTTTCATAGGAACCTTTATTTATGAAAATTTTCAAAAAGAATACTATAGCAAGAATCTTCCCGAAGTTGAACGTAACATAACTATTGAACAAATAACGAACGAATTTCATTTACAAGACGTCTATCCCAAACACATTAATAATACGAAACACATTGAAGAAATTAAAGTGACATTAACTGGAGATGGTACACCAATGTAAGTTTAAATTTGGTGGTCATTCTAGTGGTAGTTATAATAGTATTTTCAATTTTTATAAAATGTAAAGTAAAAAATTCGAATGTAATTATTCAACTAAAAGACTTTCGACAGGAGTCGAAACTTAAGGTGGGAGGAGCTACATCTCCACCTGAACAAACAAAACCTTTAGCATAAATGTTTTTTTCCCTCTTATTAATTATTATTTACATTCCTAAGTTCTACAAAGATATAAAAAAAAATAACGAATCAATTAAAAAATTGATAAATTTTTCCTCCCCTTATTCCATTTTTAAATTTAGTAGCTATATTGGCAAGTACGCTCTACATTCCAATAATAAAATCTGAAATTTTTACTACAAATGTATGTATGCAAAAAATTCTTTAGTTTACTTTATGTTATACCTATTTGTCTAGTTTATTTATTTATTTTTTTCTAGGTATGGTCATGAGTCATGACTCACAAGTTTCTTCAAACAAACAAATGTTATTACTTGCGTTCCTATATGAGGAGTAAACTACTCTTTTTTACTCTCCCCTATTGGCAGCTACACCACACCAGCTCTTGAAAAAGAGTAGATGAGAGGAGTAGATAATTAAATAATTTTCGGCAGATAGCTTTAAATAAATTTTTCATAATAGTTGAATTTTCTCTTGAATAGGTTATGTTAAATCATATTTTTTATTAGATTACCAATTAGCAATTAACTCTTCCATTTTAAAAAATAGTCTTTATATATTTCAGCAATAAACCATAATTTCATTATCTAAGTATATTAAATACTAGCTGTTGGCCCGTCACAGAATGACAGAAGGTCAATTGAAAGAAGAACTTTTTCTAATTAAAAACTATTTCTAAATTAATTATATACATATATATACATATATTGTATATCAATACCATATTCTTAAATGAAATCGCAACCGTAACTCCATCTATTAATATTTTGTATACATATTTAAAAAAAATATTGATATACATAGTTTTCACAACCATTGCTTAGATTCAAATCGAAATATTTGTTTGTTGCTAACATTCTACAATGTACCTACCCAGTATGCTAAAATGTACCTATTTATATGTACGTAAAATTGTATAATATGTTTATTATACCCGTGCATACATATATGACATCGGGTATATTAAAATTGCTCCTCCGTTTGTAACGCATCGATCTAGACGAGCTAGATATAGTGTCAAGGGTACGTATCGGCTCAGAATCGAAAAATGAGTCGATCTAGCTATGTGTGTCTGTGCGTCCGTCTGTGTGTCAGCACGATAACTCAAAAACTAAAAGAGCTACAGTTTTGAAATTTTCACAAAATATTTTTCAATCAATTTCTAGGTTCCCTATTTTTTTTTTAAGATCGGACCAAAACTTTGGTTAAGATCGGACCAAAACTTCGGTTAAGATCGGACCAAAACTTCGGGTAGTTCTCGAACAACTAACTTTTTAACTCCAATATTTTCATATAAAAATTTGAAATTTTGCTATGCATCTTGTATTTAACATGAAATTATATGAATTTTATTTTTTTGTTGTTTTTGTTTTTTTTTTTTGTAGATAACGATTTCGAGTTACGATTTCATATGATTTAAATGATGCGTAGTTTATTTAAGATAAGCAAAAAAGAACACAAAGATTTTTTTTAAGTAATTGGCTTATTGATATTGATAGATATAATCATTATGAATATGATGATTATTATCTATCATGATGATCATTATATGAATATGATCATATGAAGCTTATTTTGATTAAGTTTAATATATTCGTGAATTAAAAATTAATTAAAAGAGATTGAATTGAAAAATTGGAGCTAGAGTTTTGAAATTCCCACAACACATTTTTTGGACATTTTTGAGGTTCCCTATTCTTTTTGGTTAAGACCAGACCAAGGTTTCGGGGAGCTGCCACACAACTTATTTAAACCAATATGAATTTCTTCAAAATAATTATACCAGGAAGACGAAAATTACACACGGTTAGTTTTATAATGAATCGAGCACTTATATGATGTATCAAAATGTTACGGCTCCATTTTCGGGGGGCTGCCATACAACTTCTTTGCACCAATATGAATTTCTTGGAAACTGATAATACTACGAGGATGAAAATTATACACGATCAGTTATATAATGAATCGAGCACTTATATGTAATTTCAAAATGTTACGGCCCCATTTTCGAGCAGCTGCCATGCCAAGTTGTCCATTCGATAACTGTGAATCTAATGAAGCTACGAGGTTAAAATTGAAACTGAGCAGGTAAAGTAATAGGGCAAGTTAGTTGGCAAAGTTGGACATCACCCGGAATTTTTTTTTTTTGTTTTTGTTTTTAAGCAAAAATTATGGTACCTATAATGAATTAAAAATTTAATTTATTTTTTGTTGTTATTTTTTTTTAAGCAAAACTTATGATAATAAGTTATATACTTTTTTGTATTTTTTTTGTAAGATCTATAATAGCATAAGGGAAATAAATAACGGTTAGTGGGTATGCACGGGTGTCTAAAAGTTGACAAGGGCAATTATAATCTTCCTCGTTATACCCGTGCATGCATATATGACATCGGGTATATTAAAATTGCTACTCCGTTTATAACGCATCGATCTAGACGAGCTAGATATAGTGCCAAGGGTACGTATCGGATCAGCATCGAAAAGTAAATCGATCTAGCTATGTGTGTCTGTCCGTCCGTCCGTCCGTGTGTCAGCACGATAACTCAAAAACTAAAAGGACTAGAGTTTTGAAATTCACACAAAATCATTTTTAGACAATTTCTAGGTTCCCTATTGTTTTTGGTAAAATCGGACCAAGGCTTCGGGGAGCTGCCATACAACTTTTTTGCACCAATATGAATTTCTTCAAAACTAATTATACTACGAGCATGAAAATTACAAACGGTTAGTTTTATAATGACTCCGGCACTTATATGAAGTTTCGCAGACAGTTTATGAAGTTTCAAAACGTTAGGGTCCCATTTTCGGGGGGCTGCCATACAACTTCTTTGAACCAATATGAATTTCTTCAAAACTAATTATACTACGAGGATGAAAATTACACACTATAAGTTATATAATGAATCGAGCACTTATATGAAATTTAAAATTGTTACGGCCTCATTTTCGGGCAGCTGCCATATAAAGTTTTCAATTTAATAACTATGGGCAAGTTACTTGACAAAGTTGGACATCACGAATTTTTTTTTTTTTTATGATTTTTTTTTTTTTTAGGAAAAAATTATGGGATAATGAATTAAATTTTTTTTTTTTTTTTTAATTTTTAGTTTTTTTTTAATTTTTTTTTTTTTTTTTTTTTTTTATTGTTTTTTTTTTCTAAGCAAAAATTATGGGATGATGACTGAAATTTTTTTTAAGTAATTCACTTTTTTAAATTTTTTTTGTAATACATATAATAGCTTAAGGGAAAAACTGTTTATTTAATTGTGTACATCATAGTGGGTGTGCACGGGTATCTAAAAGTTGACAAGGGCATCTATAATCTTCCTCGTTTTTGAATTGAGTTTTGCTTTATTTATAAATTTTGAATTATAAACTTTATTTGGAATTTTTTTTAATATACCGAAATAAGTTAAAAAAATATATTTGTTTGGCTTTTATATGGTGCTGACTGCTGGGCTTGGTGCATCGAACTCAAGTATTGTACACCCGAAGCCACTTTGCCAACCTCTACACCCTTTTTTCCATTTTTAGCTTTTCTTAAATAGAACAAATAATTAAAAGGAATTATGAGGGAAAGATGCAGGAATGAGAGAGAGATGATGGAACTTTGAGGGAACTTTGAAATTACTTTGATTGCATTGCTTGGTTTATTTGCTTTTCAATACAAGCAATGCAACAAAGCGTACATTGGTTATTTCAGATTTTCACTGAAAATAATTACGACTTACTACACAATTTTCTTGCTAAGCATAGTTTTCTTAATTTTTATTAACAAAATGTTTTACTATTTATATAAAATTTCCTGAAAATGTTCTGTGAGTTTTAAAAACGTAAATGAACAAATTCATACATTTAAAATAATTAAAATTCATAAAAAAATTTTATGTATTTTTGTTTTTTTTTTTTTTATTAAAAATAAATAAAATATTTTTTGGCCTTAAATAAAAAAAACTAAATTATATTTTTAAATAATTTTGAACTTTATTTTAACCCGAATCGGCCCAGATTAATTTTTTTTTAAATCTAAGGATATTTTTTGTAAAAAGTGTTAGTCCTGAGTAAATCAACATATTTTTGGCTTTCCTTTTGGTCATGAGTCCGACCTGCTCTCAGGGAGGCAGGTTGCCATATGGCAGCGCTGGGCTGTGTATGAAACACATATTTTTAGATGTTGAATAAGACAATTTTTTTTTTATTTCAATGTTATTATATCAAGTAAATAGAAGAACAGAATAATAAAGTACAAAAAGAAAATATTAATCCACAGTATTTTAAAAAATTTCAAAGAGCTACATTTTATGTATTTAAATAAACAATATGATAGAAAAATTCATAATAAAAAACGTTTAAATAATGGAATACAATATTATTGCTTGTGATACGATTCAAAGCAGTGTATGCATTATCCTTTATCACATTTAATGCATATAGTTCTGCCAATTGTTTTACAATTATCGCCAGCACATCTTCTTTTTTTTTCCACATAATTTACATAATGACCAGTGTTATCATAGCGTAAAGTTTCGGAAAGGGAATTTTTACCTTTTCTGTTTCCTGTTGATAGTGGCTGGGTATAATATGTAGCAATTTGTCTGCGAAATTCTAATTGACGCATTTCTGGATTATGGACTCTATGCAATTGACAAGCATTGTGTATTGATACATCAAGAAGCCAGGTAAATATGCTGTTCCACTATTTCTTACCTTTAATTCCAACTCTATATAAACTGATATTTTCATCCATTCTATCGACGTACCCATGTACTTATTATATTGGGCAATTGCAAATGGACGTGGAATTGAAATTTTTTTTTTAAGAGCTGAAGAATATCTCTGCGCATTAGTTCCTGAATGTTTCCCATACAATGTTGAAGCAAAACTTACAACTGAATTATCAACCCACTTTGTTAGGCAAATATCCACATCCTTTATATTTGCAGCACATATATAACCTCGTTCTTTGTTTTTTAAATGCTTCTTTTGCGGCAATGGACAAGTTTTAGGTACTCGATTTTCTCGTATAGTACCTGTAGCGTTGTATTCCAATGACTTCAAATATGTCAATGCAGGAAAGCCAGTAAATAAATCATCAAAAAAAAATGAAAATGGTAAATTGCGAATAAAATCGTCAAAATCTTCTAGCATATTGAATAGAGGAGCAATACATTTTCCAAAATTATTCTCATGTAAAACATTTGCCGGGGATTTTTTCCTTGGTAAATTTCAAAATTTACTAAATATCCCAACTGAATACACAGGGACCATACTTTATATCCAAACCTTAAAGGTTTACCCTTTATAAATTGTTTGCACCCGTGGCGACCGAAATAACTTATCATACTTTCATCATATGAGAGATTTTGTTCCGCATGAAAATTTTTCAAAAATTGTTTTTTCAAATAATCTGTCATAGGTCGTAATTTCCACATTTTATCCTTGGGATCACTTTTACTGTTATCTGCAAAATGAAGAAACTGTGATATTACCTTGAAACGATTTTTTCGGATCGACTGGTAAATCATTTCATTTCGTAAATCATTTTCGCTCGACCAGTATGATTCGCAACGAGATTGAACCGAATACCCACTAATTATTAAAACTGCTAAATACACTTTTAGTTCCGCCTTAGTAATTTTTGGATCCGGCTTGCCTTGAAATATTGCATATTTAGTTGCCTCTGATAAAATTAGTTCAACTAATGTATTATCAAAAAATTTTTCAAATAGCTGATGTGGTTTTAGTCCTTCACAATCATTATAATTTGACTCTGGAAAAATAGGAATTCGTGGTTCTGAAAAGTCGTCGGCCCATTGAAATTTTGTTATATCATATTTAGAAAACGGTGGAAAATTAGTTTTTCTATATGCTTTTCTTTCATTTTCAAGAAGAACATTATCTGGTGTAATGATATTGACTTCTTCGAGTTCTTCTATTTCATCTGCCTGTAAATCTGAAAATAGTCGTTTCCCGCTGGAGAATACTTTTTCGCAATTTTCTTTTAACTGCCCGACACAAAACTAATTAACTTGTCAGGATTTGCAGCACCATCTTCAGTTTCATCTTCTTCACCGCTCAAATTTCCAGTTTCATTCGGAGGTTCAATGTAAATACATTTAGGTAAATCTGTTTCATCATCCGATAAAATTTCATCCAAATAATCTAATGCTTCTTTTAGTGATAATTTTCTACAAAATCGAAAAAAAATCACATATAATAATAGATTCTGAACAAAATGTATGTGGAATAACTTTATGTAGAACTTAGTCCAGCGTAGCCATATGGCAACACACAAATATAAATGAAAAAAATGTTTACAAAATATTTTTTGAACTGAAAAGTTTTTAGTTCAAAACTAACCACATATAATTACAATAATTATCCACAAATAAAATTTAATAATTACGATTAAATATTTATAAGAAATTCAACTTACTTTTTTAGTTAATCCATTTTTTACAATTCTTATTTTTCACTAAACTAAAACTTTAAACAATACTATTTTTAATAATGTCAATTCAATTTCACTATGAGAAAGCACATTCATATTATAGAAAAAAATGCAATTTGACTTTAATTAAAATTACCGTTTTTATTTTAATAAGATCAAAACAACCATGTGTTAACTGTTGCCATATGGCAACGCAGGGCTAATTCGGGTTAACCAGGTAAAATATGAATTGCATTCTAATTAGAAAGTTACAAGTATTTATATTAAAAAAAAGATGCATTGTCAGCGAAACATATTTTATAAAAGTAATTTGAATTTAATTTAATTGAATTTAGAATTTAGTTTTGCTGACATTGCGTCTGTACAAAAAAGTTAACAACATTTTATAAATTTAAGTTAATAAAAGTGAAAATTACAAGGCTAGAATTTGTACTTAAAAATATGTTAGGTTGTTATGCAGATGACGTAACTCGCCGCCCCCTTAGTCTGGAACGATGGCCAGATGAATTGAACATCGTGAGATTCATTGGCAGGAGTGACAAGACTATTCACTATGTATGTTTTATTAGGATGACGTATTTTTAAAATATATATTGCGAAAATGATTAAACATGTAATAATTATTGAGATGGTATTACTAATGAGGATTCTAACATAAATTTCTTTTTGTTGACCGTGAATTATTTCTATAGGTTGTCTATTGGTGAATTGATATTTATCCAATTTATAAATGATATATTTTTGTTTGGAATTGTGTTATTGATAAGGTTGAATATTGTAGGATGAATGTTGATATCTTCCCAATGATAATTTGATTTGGTTGTATATGTAATATTGTTTATTTGAATGTCGCAATTTTGAAAATGTATAAGAATTGTGCCTTTGATTTTTGGAGTGATAGAATTGCATGTTGTTCTGATTGTTGTTTCTGGGATATTAATAATTACTAGGTAGTTGAGTTCTGGTTGGTATATTTCTATATTGGTTTTTCTTTCCTGTAGTTCGCAATTAGCTGGTTTGTTGTTGATAATATTTCCGATGCAATTTGATTTGTTGATATCTTCTTTATGTAAGGTTTCTTTGCAGTAATAAATTTTTTCTATTCTTGTGCATTTTTTATCGAAATATTGAATATCGTTATCATTTATAGTTAGGAAAGGTTTGGTTGTTATTGTTTTAGTATTGTTAATTGGAAGTGGGATTATGCGGAAAAATAAATAATTTTCTTTTGAAATTAAAGATATTTGAATGTTAAATATTATGTTAGTATTATTGTAATATGTTTGAAGTTCTAAAAGTTCGTATATATTTTCGTTTGAATTTAAGGTTATATTTTGGTTTTGAAAAATCAAATGAATTTTATCTATTTCTGTAGGGTTTAAAATTTGATTAGATATAATGTTTAATTTAGCCAAAATTATTGCTTTTGCAATATTGTTAAGATGGTTTTGCAGAATGTCAATGTTGAAATTTATTTGATTTAGAAATTGTAAGTACATAGAGTTTCTGTTTTCTGTTCTAATTTGATTCTTTAATTGATCTTTAAAATCGTTGAGATAATTCACAATAGCATCTTGTTGGTAGTCAATATGTTTGACTATGTTTTCGAAACGTTCTATCATTTTTCTATTTAAAAAGTTTTGACTGTTAATTTTGTTTTCTAAGTTGATTTCATTTTCAGTTAACTTTTTTATTTCTTCATTTAAACGGAGAGCATCATTTGTGTCCATGTTGCCTGTTATACTTTTAATTACAGTTCCTAAACCATTAATCAGGCCTCTTTTTATTCTAAATGTTGGTTTTAAAGTTTGAAATTTTTGTTTTAATTCTTTTAATTTAAGTCTTGTTATAGTAATAGATTATTCAAGAAGTGGTATTTTATCTAAAGAGTTTATAGAATTTTCTAATTTATTTATATTTTTTTCGTATTGTTGCAATTTAATTATATGAATGAAATTCGATTGTCCCTGTATAATTTTAGCAGTACCAAGTTGCATTGGTAAAATGCCTCTATGGTTGGATAGATCTTGGATTTCCATCCGTTGTCCTAGTATTAGGTGAATTTTCCTGAAATTTCCGTTTTTTAATTTTAGATTTATGAATTTTTTGGTTTTTGTAGGTTATAATTGTAACTTTATTATTTTTTTTTATTTTAAGTCTATTGGTTCATTTCTATTTGCGTTAAGCTTATCAATATTTTTATTTACTAGATTTTCTAAGTTTTGTTTAATAGAAGGATAAGAGTTTCTTGAAATATATTTAATTTTTTCAGATATTCATGTTCGTTGTTAAAGTCTATGTTTTCGTTAAATTTGGAAGTTCTTGCGAAAAATACTTCATAGGGAGTGAGTTTAGTTGAGGAATGAATAGAATTATTATAAGTAATTAAAGTTTCTGTCAGTATATCGTCATGATCTAAAGGAAGTTTATTTTCTTTATATTTATAGTATATTCTACGATAAATTTCGGTAAGGGTTGAGTGTAATCTCTCTACTGGAGAGTTACTGCTTGGCTGTTGAAATGAAGTGATATGTAGTTGAATTTTATATTGTTTGCAGAAATTCTTGAAAATGTTTGAACAAAATTCAGTTCCTTGGTCGCATACGGTTTTTGTAGGTATACCATGAGTACTAATGAAATATTTTAGAGATTTAATTATGTTGAGACTTTTTCTTGTTTGTACTGCATAAGCAGCAGCAAATTTAGAGAATTTGCCTATTATTGTAAGATTTAATTGTTTATTGATAGTATAAATACCTATATGTAAAATTTCGAGTGGTTTAAAAGGAGTTTCTGGTGTTTCAAAAATTATTTTTGTCGGATTTCGGTCATATTTAAGTTTATTACAAGTACCACAATTATTTATTGTTTGAATGATTTTATTTTTCATGAAAGGAAAAAAGTACTTTCTTTAATTTGCAGGTTGAATTCGTTAAGGGGTCTTTCTGAATTTGGTATTATATCGTTTGAATCATTAGTTGTAGAAGGTTCTACTTGAATAAAAAAGGTACTGATTCTATATTAGTTTCAGCTGTATTTAAATCGATATAATTTTGTTCCGAAATTTTTACTCTGCTAAGAGCGTCAGCATTTGAATTTAAAGTACCTTTTTTGTAAACTATTTGGTAATTAAATTCTTTTAATTGCAGATGCCACATCACAAGTTTAGAGTTTTGATCTTTTAGAGTCATTAACCATAAAAGAGGTATATGGTCAGTGACAATTTGAAATCTTCTACCGTAAAAGTACGGCCGAAAATATTTTGTTTCCCATACAATGTCCAACAATGTCAATTGTGGAATAGTTTATTTCTGAATTTGTAAGAGTTCTGCTCGCGTAGCAGATAGGTAGGTCATGTCCAACTAGTCCTTGTGAAAGCACTGCTCCAATAGCGAAGTTGCTTACGTCCGTCGTTAAAACAAATGATTTAGTGAAGTCCGAATATTGTAGTATTGGGTCATTTGTTAGAAGATTTTTACACGTTTCAAATGTTTTTATATATTCATCGTTAAGATCTATTTTAATATCCTTTTTTAGGCAATTAGTAAGAGGTTTTGTTATTTTTGAAAAGTCCTTGATGAACTTCCGATAATACCCAAGTAAACCCAAAAAGCCTTTAATTTCTTTTTGTGTTTTAGGAATAGGAAAATTTTTATTTGCACTAATTTTTTCAGGATTGTGTTTGACACCTCTTGTAGAGACAATATGTCCTAGAAAAGCAACCTCCTTGTGCAGAAATACCGATTTATCTAACTGAACTTTTAGGTTAAATTGTCAGAGTTTCTCGAAAATCTTTTTTAAATTCTCTTCATGTTCTTGTAGAGAAGTAGAGTACACAATTATATCATCAAGATATACCAAACAGATTTTACCTTGTAAATCTTGAAGAACATTGTCCATCACTCTTTGAGAAGTTGCCGGGTCGTTTTTCAACTCGAATGGCATTCTAACATACTCGAAGTGACCACCTTCGACTGTAAAAGCTGTCTTTTTGACGTCGTTTGGATCCATCTCTACTTGATAGAATCCACTAGTTAAGTCCAATGTCGAAAAGTACATACTTTTTCCAAGTTTGTCCAGTATTTCGGCAATATTAGGCAGGGGATACCGATCACTACTTGTTTTCTCATTAAGTTTTCGGTAGTCAATAACCAAGCTCCATTTTTTTCTACCGCTTGCGTCTTTTTTCTTTGGTACGATCCAAACTGGGGAACTCCAGGGAGAATAGCTTAATCGTATAATGCCTTGGTTTAACATGTCGTTAATTTGACGTTTTACTTCGTCCTTGTGTATGTATGGGTATCGATAAGATTTTGTAAAAATTGGTATTTCGTCATTAGTATGAATTTTATGTTTAACTTGATTTGTAAAAGTTAGATTTTGTCCTTCGCGAAAGAAAATATCGTCATATTGTTTGCAAAGATTAATTATAACGGTTTGTTCTTCTTTATTAAGATGAGACGTTCTTAGAAATTTATTATATCTTCAGAATTTGGATTAACATTTGAAATATTGAAATTGTTGATTTCAATTTATTCGTTTGAATTATAAGGTTTTACTTTCAAAAGTTGTTCAAGGAAAACTACTTGACAATTTGGTGTTGAATTTATTACTTCTATTTAACTATATCAATTATTGGCGGAATATATTCCTTCTGAGATATAAAGACCAGTTTTGATTTCAATCCTTTTTATAAAAATATCTCCATCTATTGCGTCAACTGGTAATTTGAAAGTGGATTTAGAATTAGAATTTATTATATATTTATTGGACATATAATTAGGTTTAAAAGCTAAGGGTGGTATAGAATTTTTTGTAATTAATAACTTTTTTGAAATGTTACTGTGGCCTCTAAAGTTGTTAGAGCATCTAGGCCTGGGAGACCATCGAAACAACCATGAAATTAGAAAATTAGAAATGTTATTTCACCCTTTTGGTTAAATTCACAAAAAATAGGGAATTTAATTTGTTTATCGATCTGATTTTTATTTAAAATTCTTGTGATAGTTATTGGATTAATTTTTTGAAAATCTTCTGGGTGGAGAAATTCATGGATTTGTCATGTCGTTTATATTTTCGTCATAATTTCGGTCGGAATTTTGGTAGTCGTAATATTTATCTAAATTTTAGAAATTGTTAATTGAATTTGGTTTATAATTATTCATATCTTTATTATCGGATCGGATATATGAACTCAGTCGATTTGCATTATAAAAGGCTGGTATGATGCAGGATTATTTCGAAATGCTTGTCTTATTGGGTAATTTTGATTTGGGTATGACTGAGTTTGTTTTGGTTGATTTCTAAAATTAGTTGTTCTATTGTTTTGTTGTTGTGAAGGTGAGTTTCTACCATAATTATTTCTTCTATTATCATTTGTTCTATTGTTCGAGATAAAAGGTTTTGAGTAGAATATGTTTTGTTCTTTTATGCAGAACGAAAATGCTTCGGATAAGCTATCGGGTCTCATAGCCCTTATAGTTGCGCCAAGAGGTTCTCTTAATCCTGATAAGAAGGTATTAAGGCTCATCTCTTCAAATAGAACTTTCTTGGCTGATATAACATTTGGATTAGTTTCATGGATGTTAACATGATTATTCATGTTAGCCAAAATTTCAATAACCTCACTATAAAATTTTTCTACCGTCGAATTGTTGTGTCTCAGTTTGTGTAGGACTTTGATAAGAGATGTTTCGTTTCTCTTATCCGAATAATGAAGGATAAGATTTTCTCTTATGTCCTTCCAAATCAGAGGAGTTCCGTACATATTTAAAACTTCGTTGGCAGGACCAACGATTTCATTCCTAATTGTTCTTAGTTATGATAGGAAGTTCCTTCCGTACAGGAAATTATTGACAATATCTCTTCAACATTGTTAATGAAATCAAAGAGTAATCTAGGATTACCCACGTATTTAGGTAGGTCTCTCACTGCGTCAGGTACAAGCAATGAGTTAAAAATGTCAGTGGTAGTAACGGTTGAAGCTGGGTCAGTCATTATGTCGGAAGTTTCTGATATTTGACACCAATGCATTGCAGAATTATCTAAACTATTATTTGAGTCTGGGAATAATTTTATATCTTCTTGACCGATATTAATTTTTGCTTTGATTTTTTCGATTAGGGAATGGGGATACGCAATTTGTCTTTTTGAGATTAATTATTTAATTTTGATTAACCGAAAAAGAAGTTTTAATTTGATATCTTATATTATTATATTTTATATTTGATATCATATATATCTTATATTATATATTTGATATTTTTATTCAATAAATCGAAAAAATATGTTTAGAAAAGAAAATTGTAAAAATTACTTACATAAAATTGATGTAGGTTATTTTAAGCATCTCAGCGTATTGAATCTTGATATTCCCTCAAGTAAGTTGAAACACAACACAATTCTTTTCACAACACAATTTACAATTCACAGTTCAATGTTTATTTATTATGTAATATTTTTTTTTTTAATATATTTTTTCTTAGTTAATTTAATATATTTAATTTGTTGATTTGTTAATTAATTTAATTTAATTTTGTGTTTAGTGGATTTATTTTATTTAATTTTCTTAATTTATTAGTTGCTTTATTTTAGTTTATTTAATTTATTCATTGATTTAATTTAGTTTATTTAATTTATTTATTGATTTAACTTAGTTTATTTAATTTATTTATTGATTTAATTTAGTTTATTTAATTTTCTTAATTTATTCAATTTTTTTTGTTTTGAAATGTCACTTAGTTTCTATATTAAGATTTTAAAATATATTTGTTTTGATTTTAGTTTTAAAATACTTAGAGTTTATGCACAATACATGATATATATATTTTTATACCCTACACCTATAGAATAGGTAAAGGGGTATATTAACTTTGGTATGGTGTTTGTAACCACCTAAAGGAAGCGAGCTAGATATGGAAAAGTATATATATTTGTGATCAGCGTGACCGCCTTAGTCGATATAGCCATGTCCGTCCGTCCGTCCGTCCGTCCGTCCGTAGGCACGATAACTCAAAAAATAATGGAGCTATCTTGATGAAATTTTAACTGTAGGTTACTAGGACTGAAAGTACGGCGGGGATTGCATATGGGCGAAATCGGCCCATGGGTTCGGATTCTGGACCTTTTAATCGATCGAAGGGCTAACGAACATATATAAGAAATTACGATAACTCAACAACTAATGACGCTTTCTTCATCAAATTTGTGCTGTAGGTAACTAGTAATGAAACTACTTCGGGGATTCCGTAAGGTCGGGATTGGACCATGCGTTCGGAACCTAGAACTTTTTGATCGAATTTAGGCCAAACGAGCATAATTCCGAAACCAATGAAGATAGAACCTCCAAATTTGGTATCAGGGTGTCCCCTCCTATCTCCTAAGTGTCTTGAGAATTTGGGTCCCATTGGACTACTGGGTCGGGGACCAGTCACACATTTCCGAAGACCTTAAACATATCTTTAAAATTAATAAAGATAACAACTTGAAAAAATGTAGAAGCTTCCAATTTGCCACAAGGGTGTTCTTTACTATCTCTTGCGTGTTCCCTTAATTTGGGATCAATTGGAGAGGTGGTTCAGTACCCCTCTCAGACCTCCCAAGTTTTAAAAGCTTATAATCGAAATTACTAAAAATAGTTACTTAAAATTAAGATAGATCGTTTAAATTGTGTACAAGGGTTAACTAGTACTATAAGTAAAGCGCGGGCTGTATAAGGGTGAAATCAGCCCATGGGTTCGGATTCTGGACCTTTTAGTCGGTGTCAGGGATAACGAACATATATTAAAAATCACGATAACTCAACAACTAATGAGGCTATCTTCATGAAATTTGTGCTGTAGGTTATTGGTAATGAAACTACGGCGGTGATTACGTGCGGTGAGGATTGGACAATGGGTTCGGAACTGAGAACTTTTTTATCGAATTTAGGCCAAACTAGCGTAATTCCGAAACCAATGAAGATATAACCTCCAAATTTGGTATCAGGGTGTCCCTTCCAATTGCGTAAGTGTCTTTGAAATTTGGACCCCATTGGACTAGTGGGTCGGGGACCAGGCACTCAGTTCCGAGGACCTTAAAGCATATTTTCGAAATTAATAAAAATAGTAACTTGAAACAAATGTAGAAGCTTTTGGCCCAGGGTGTTCTTTACTTTTTCTTCCATGCCCCCCTAATTTGGGATCATTTGGAGTGGTGGTTCAGGACCTCTCTTAGACCCCCAAATGTGTAAAAGCTTATCATCGAAATTAATAAAACTAGTAACTTAAAATTAAGATAGAACGTTCCAATTGTATACAAGGGTTAACTAGTATTGAAAGTATGACGGGACTGCATATGGGCGAAATCGTACCATGGTTTGGGGTTCTGGAACCCTTGACAAGTTCAAGGACTAACAAACATATATCTTAAAACACCATAACTCAAAAAATAATGCCGGTATTTTGATGAAATTTAAACTCTAGGTTACTAGTAATGAAAGTACCATGGGAATTGGTTCTGGTTGAGTTTAATTTCAAAGCCAAAGAATATATTTCCTATGTCCTATGTGTCTCCGAAATCTAGACTTAATTGTAGTGGTTCAGCTATATTCAAAGGTACTTGCTGCATTTATGTAAAATTTATTTGAATATTTAAATGAATTATATGAAAAGGTCTAAATTTGTAATTGTATTTTAGAAATACATTTATTGCATATTTTGCGTTTGTAAGCTTTTCTATTAGGTATATAAACTAACCACTTAAAATAATTGCAATTTTTAAAAATTTGGATTATTAAATATATTATGCTTTGATTATCTTTTTATCACAAAATTTAATAATTAGAATTTTTTCATTTTGTAATTGAATTGGAATAAATATATTTTCATTTATTTCAAGTTTGCTTGTTTTTGAATATTTTTAAATAGACAAATTAGTAAGAATTTGTAATATTTTTTAATAGATAATATAATTAGAAAATGTTTTTAGTATTATAAAGTTAATTTGGTTAGCTATGTCTTACGATCAAATTAATAACAGCTTTTATGGTGTTAAAATAACTTATGGATATGTCCTTAATTTTGAACCAAATAGGTGTAGGGTATTTCTAAGTCGGTTGCACCGACTGACTGTTTCTTTACTTGTTTTATTATTATTAGATAAAAAAAAATAAAAACAAAAAAAACAAAAAGAAATCGTAATAAACTATACGGAGAAAAAAAAAATTATAAATTTGCTAAAAATTGAGTTTTCCGCTGCTAAATTGTCGTCGTCTTTTTTTTTTATCGCGCTGACTGGATACTTTTTTTTTTTTTTTAGTATCTTTGACTATTTTATCGTTTCTTATTGTTGTTTTGTTTTTTATTATAATTTTGTTTTTTTTTTTAGTTGAATTTTCAAATTAAGTGAAGTTTTAATGACATCAGCTGATAAAAAAAAAGAAGTTTCTTTTATTTTTG